>CAAKMY010118920.1:0-19515 GCA_901111285.1 Corrigiola litoralis | reverse complement strand
TATATATATATAAGATATAAGATGGCTGTGTAATATTCATTGGCTTATTCTCTTGAGTAACAGTAAGCATTAACCAAATTGGCCTTGGGAATTGGGATCCTCTATAATTGAAAAATAACTCTCGAGGATACCTATAATATAGTACTAATTTAACTTTTGCTTTTTTTCCTTTGGGTGATTTTAGCATGCATCCCACTTTTCATGCTACCCTTTATTGGTAATCCCATCAACTCAATTTATGAGAATTAACTCGAAAAAATTCAAACCGGCCAAATTGATATTAAAATTATACTTTGATCAGGGGTTCGTCTGTGGTGGCCATATGTGGTCTACGAATAGATTAGAGAGTGCACTTGTGAATTAAAAGTAGCTTAAGATATCTAAACAGTATTTTAATTCTAACTTAAAAATAAATTTTGTCACAATTGAGTTAAAGTGGTCATATTTTATCTAATTTATAAAGACAAAATGACCACTTTAAAACAAAAAATAAACAAATTGATCATTTTAAGAATGTGTGTAAACCTATTAAGATGGTGAGTGATCATTTTAGGCTGAAAAGTGAGATTTGTATTAAAATAAACGTTCTCATACAAGAATCTATGTAAAAGCAACACATACACTTCTAGTAGGAAAGTGAAAACCGTAACTTGTTTGGAGAGTCCCCATCAGTACAAGATTATTGTTACATTTCTCACTAAAAGTTACATGAGCTACATTGAGAGTTATGCACACCATAGGGAGTTCTTGTTATATGTATTCTATTGGATGCCAAGATTTAATTACTACTGTTACAAAATAAACAATGTTGGAATTAGGAGGTTTTCTAAGTTAATAATCATATATGTGTCTATGCTATCACATTGCTCACCACTGATTAATGATTATTATAGCAAGTGATAAAATACTTGGGTGTACGTTGTTCAATTCTCTTAAACTTAACATACTTAAAGTTGAACATGAGACATGTTCTTCACTTGTCTAAATACTTCTGTCGAATGATCTGAACTTGTACATACGCAGGCTCTCATAAAGGCAGTGATGAAACAGAGATAAGCGAACAATCTCTCCAAATTCCAATGCCAAAATAAGAAAGAACAAGAGATTTGCACTGTTGGGCTCAAAAGGAAAATAAAAATCCAATGAGTTAGGGGAAACGTTGGCGTTCTCTTTCTTTTCCTTCGACCAGTATAGCAAAGCCTTGGCCTTCTTAGTTCTTATGGCCAGCTTATATAGGAATGGTGTGCAAAGTTCCAGTCTATATTATATGCTTGACAAGCAAGTCACTCTCGCTTTTGTGGCTGGCAGCATAAGTTATGCCATATACTTTTACGGAGTAACTCCTATTTTGTCTAAAGAGAACCCACCAAGGCACCAAGTCATAAAATTGAACTCTTAATCCTTTTAATTGAGATAAAGGAACTCGCCAGAAAGTTTTCCTCGTTCTATCATATTGAGCAACTTTGCATCAACAAAGATTATGTAATATACGTACGTGTGATTGTGTGAGAAACATGTTTCGAGGTAACTGATGACAATCAAGAGCTAACTTTGTTTTCTTTATTTGCATTGGGTAAGCCTCCGCATCACTTCCCTTCTTCCTTATCCTCTTTAACTTTGTTGCGGTCGAAAGAGATGAGAGAATTCAATCATGATCAAGTATTCAAATTAAGTCCAATAACAGCTAATATGTTATGTGAAGTCTTATGTCCAAATTGCTTTTACCAACCTTCACCTAGCGAGACCCTCTTTAATAGGAGTATGTGACAATGGTAAACCTCCACCAGAAATAAAAATAATTTGGAAACATATCATCAAGGCCAATACCAAAAAAGGGGCAGAAAATATACCTCTGCAGGACTGCTCCTTGTGAGTTACGGAGTATGAGCTTAGAGTCATTTTATTTCAATGTCTCAACGTACGTCTGGCAACTGCTAGCCAGTGTCATAGAAAAGAGTAATGCCGCTGCATCTGCCATATATCTCTACAGACCGTGGAGCCTGTACACAATTGGAAAGCACATGTCTTGTTTTAAGTTGGAAGGCTTTTGGGCTTGTTCGTCTCGTACGTGCAATTGTGGCCAAGGCCAACTGATCACCAAGCTGACCTTGAGTAGTATGGCAATGTCAGATCGATTATGATAAACTAGTACAGGTTGTATAAAAACTTTAGACAAATCACATACGGAGTAGGTATATTGACTCATTATATATTACTCCTAACATCTTCGTAAATTGGAGATTCCATTTCACATGTTGCTCTGTATATGGTCTTTGTTTAATCTCGTCACTAGAAGTCTTTGTTTAGTCCTATTTTTAAAATATTTTGTACTGTAACAATGCTCCTTACTCCGGATACTGAGCACTGACACTGCCTTCAAATTTTCTTTTAAGTAGATGTAATGGCCCATTATTGGAAAGACACACAGAGAATACAGCATGAAGGTCTATTACTGCAACAGTGTAGTTTCTAACATTCTACTAGCAGTCCTCTGCTTATTTCTCGTCTCCCATGCTGTAGCTTCAAATTCAGCCATAGACAATTTCATCAAATGCCTTCCAAGCAAATCAAGTCCATCAAATCCAATCTCTAAGGCCATCTTTACAAGTAGCAACCCTTCTTTCTTAACAGTCCTCCAAACCTACATAAGAGAGAGTAGATTCAACACATCTTCAACCCCAAAACCTTTAGCTATAGTCACAGCCTTGGATGTATCCCATGTCCAAGCGACCGTGATTTGTGCAAATGCCAATGGCTTGCAAATCAGAATTAGAAGTGGAGGGCATGATTTTGAGGGCATGTCCTATGTCTCAAATGTTCCGTTTGTCATCCTTGATATGTTCAATCTTCGATCGATCAACATCGACATACCCAGCGAAACTGCTTGGGTTCAAGCCGGTGCCTCTACTGGCGAGCTCTATTATCAGATTGCGAAAATGAGTAAGGTCCATGCTTTCCCTTCAGGGGTATGCCTTACTATGGGCACTGGAGGCCACTTTAGTGGGGGTGGGTATGGGACCATGATGAGGCAATTTGGCCTATCTATTGATAACATTATTGATGCACAAGTTGTTGATGCAAATGGTAAAATTCTCAATCGACAAAGTATGGGTGAAGATCTCTTTTGGGCCATAAGAGGAGGTGGAGCTGCTAGTTTCTGCGTAGTTCTATCATGGAAAATCAAGTTAGCACGTGTACCAGAAATTGTCACAGCTTTTAAAGTTCCACGGACTTTGGAACAAGGGGCTACAGACATTGTCATCCAGTGGCAACAAGTGGCTCCAAAAATCGACAAGAACCTCTTCATTAGAGCTCAACCACAAGTATTATTCCAACAAGGAGGTACCAAAACAGTCCAAGTTTTATTCATAGGGTTATATCTTGGACGAGCTGATGCCCTACTTTCTTTGATGAAGAAGAGCTTTCCACTATTGGGTTTACAAGCACAAGATTGCTCGGAGACACCATGGGTAGAATCGACTCTATTTTGGAACGGTAACGCGAAGGGAACTCCTCTTGAGGTGTTACTGCGAAGACCATTTCCATCACCCCATAATTACCACAAAGGTAAGTCTGACTATGTGAAGACACCTATCTCAAAGGCAGGTTTAGAGACAATATGGAAAAAAATGATAGAGGTGGAAAGTGTGTTCATGCAATGGAACCCTTATGGTGGGAGAATGAGTGAGATCCCTGAGAATGCAACTGCATTCCCTCATCGAGCTGGTAACATATTTATGATGCAATACATAACACTTTGGCAAGATGATAGTGTTGGTGCTGCAACTAAGAATATGAAGGCTGCTCAAGATCTTTATGCTACATTTACTCCTTTTGTTTCAAGAAATCCAAGAGAAGCGTTCTTGAATTATAGGGATGTTGATATTGGCACCAACAGGAATGGTAACTTGGGTTTTGCTATGGGGTTTTTTAAGAGCAATGTGAAGAGGTTGTTGCAAGTCAAGGCCAAGGTTGATCCTAAGAATTTCTTTAGGTATGAACAGAGTATTCCAGTTCTTTCCTCAAAAGACAATATTGTACTAGTTGAGGAAGAGGATCATGTATCTGTGATTTAATGCATCTATATTTACTTGCTTAGACCCTGATCTTGTGATAGAGTACAAACTATCATAAAGGTTAGAAATAAATTGTTCCAAAAAGAAAAAAGGCATTAGAATAGAAACAATTTTTTGATTGTTCTATTCGATCTTTTCGTAGGAAAACAGTAGTATAACATATTAACATTTATGTGAATTATAACAATAACTAGTACTACAACAAAACAAGTCCTTATCAATATGAGATACCATTAGTACTTTTTTGGAAAAGCTAACGAGTTCCAGCAACATGTATTGGAGAAAGTCATGCTTAATTAAGTGTCGATTACACGGTATTAGAACATAAGGAGCAACACGTATAACGTCCACCTGTTTAGCATGAGAGAAAGTGATGTAAAACAAGTTGACCAAACCATTTCGTCATCAAAGACAACCCCAAAAGGCCTTCTAGAGTTCTAGTGGATTTTACGGAGTAAATATCATTGATCATAGTCAAAGCAACACTCCTTGAGATAGCTCTGTCCAGCCCAATTTTCGCGCCACAACCAAGAACCAGCGCATTCGCAGCGTCTGCTCATTTAGTATAGTGAGTAGGATCAGATGAGGAAAGATGACTCATTAAGCTTGAAATATGAATTATCAGAAGATGACGATACAACAGGATAAACAAAAATAGAGAGGGCGACGTATAATTGAAAAAAGACCAAGGGAGTACTATACTCTTATTACTTAAGAAGAGAACTAGCTCAAGTGATTAGAGCTATCTTGTCCCAATCACGAGGTTGGGGGTTCGATTCTTACCTGCGACTTAGTGCGCTCCTTTTAGACAAAAAAAAAAAAATAAAGTGATACAAATATTTTTTAGACTATTGAAATTTTAACATAAATTCCGACGTTCTCATACAAAAATATCACAAGTCTTGTATGCGACCGTATAATTTGAAGTTACAATTAGACGATTATAAACTAGTTTTTTTTTTGGCTTAAAGTAATCACTTTTATTGAAATATTATAGATGAGTGACCACTTAATTGTGGGTGTCTATATGAGCTTCTGTCAAACCAACTAAACAAAGCTCTTAACACAATACGTTTACCAATAACTCAAGTATCTTAAGTCTATCACATACATTTGAAAAACGAAAAATCAATAGACTAGCTAGTCACTAGTCAAACATTATCCTTATTCTTCTTCTAACTGACAGAACATAATAACTCTAAGGCACAAACAATATATTTCAAGTTGGTAGAGATAAACATAGATTATTACAACTAATTCTTGGAGTATTCGTATCGATTTCGTATATTGCTATTGACTATTCCATAATTGACATATGCATGCGGCGCAGCTTCTATTTTACCATGGTCGTCCCTTACATGTCGCTACCTCGCTAGCTTGTTTAATGCTTCTTGCACGAAATTTCCTTGTCCAGACCTTCATACTTCCATCATCACATTTTTCAGCGCCTTCTGAATTGACTAGACCATTCTCAAACCATAGCTGGCATCATATAATCAAAAAACCTATATATAGATCAACCTGGTTACCTGGCCATTGGAGAATTAAAAACACACACAAAAAGAACATGAAGGTCTCATACTCTAATCGTGCAGTTTCTACTTATATTCTTGTCCCAATTCTCTTCTTGTTTTTTGTTTCCCATGTTGGAGCTGCAAACTCAACGATTAACAATTTTCTACAATGCCTTCCATCCAAATCAAGTCCATCAAACCCTATCTCCAAGGCTATCTTCACCCCTAGCAACCCTTCTTTCTTAACAGTTCTTCAAACATACATACGAGATAGTAGATTCAATACATCTTCAACCCCGAAACCTCTAGCTATAGTCACGGCCTTGGATGTTACTCATGTCCAAGCAACCGTATTATGTGCGAAAGCTAATGGCTTGCAAATAAGAATAAGAAGTGGAGGCCATGATTTCGAGGGCCTTTCGTACGTCTCAAAAGTTCCATTTGTCATCCTTGACATGTTCAATCTTCGGTCCATTGATATTGACATAGCAAGCGAAACTGCTTGGGTTCAGGCTGGTGCAATTCTTGGTGAGCTTTATTATAAGATTGCCAAAATGAGTAAAACTCATGCTTTTCCTTCAGGAATATGCCTTACCCTTGGTGCTGGAGGCCACTTTAGTGGAGGTGGATATGGCCCCATGCTAAGGCAATTTGGCTTATCAGTTGATAACATCATTGATGCTCAAGTAGTTGATGCTAGTGGTACAATTCTCAACCGGCAAAGTATGGGTGAAGATCTCTTTTGGGCCATCAGAGGTGGTGGAGCTGCAAGTTTTGGTGTTGTTTTGTCATGGAAGATCAATTTGGTACGTGTACCAGAGATTGTCACGGTATTTAATGTTCCAAAGACCCTGGAGCAAGGTGCTACGGATATTGTCCTCCAGTGGCAACAAGTGGCTTCCAAAATTGACAAGAAACTCTTCATTAGAGTGCAGCCACAAGTACAATTCCTACAGGGAGGCACCAAGACAGTACAAGTTTCGTTCATTGCCACATATCTTGGGCCTGCTACGGCGTTACTTTCCTTGATGAACACCAACTTCCCACTTTTGGGTTTACAAGCAAAGGATTGCACTGAGATGTCATGGGTAGAGACAACCTTATTCTGGAATGGCATATCAAATAGCACTCCACTTGAAGTGTTATTGCAGAGGACGCCGACAGCGTCCAACGCCTACCAAAAACACAAATCCGATTATGTGAAAACGCCTATACCAAGGGCAGGCTTGGAGACAATATGGCAAAAGATGATCCAATTAGAAAGTGTGCTTATGCAATGGAACCCTTATGGTGGGAGGATGAGCGAGATTCCTGAAAATGCAACAGCCTTTCCACATAGAGCAGGGAACCTCTTTAAGATGCAATACATCACAATTTGGCAAGATGGTAGCAGTGCAGCTTTGAGTAAGAATCTCAAGGCTACACAAGATCTTCATGCAACATTTACTCCTTTTGTGTCTAGGAACCCAAGAGAAGCGTTCTTGAATTATAGGGATATTGACATTGGAACCAATGCAAACGGGAGCTTAGATTTTGCTATGGATTTTTTCAAGGGTAATGTGAAGAGGTTATTGCAAGTCAAGGCCAAGGTTGATCCCAGCAATTTCTTTAGATATGAACAGAGTATTCCGATTGCCTCTAGCTAAAATAACAAGTGGAAGGAGACGGTCTTATCGGATCATGTTCGATGTATAGTTATGTCACACAGATGCTAGCAGTTGGCACCAAAAAAAAATAGAAAAAAAAAAAAAAACACGGCTACTAGTAGTGCATCATAATGCCTGAATAATATTTGTTGTGCTGAATGGGAATCTATTGCTTGATTGATCTTGTAAGTCCAAAGCAATTGCGATACAATAAGTGTACAACAGACGATGCATGCTACACAAACAAACACTTACGCAAAAAATATATATGAGATATACGACTTTCCTATGATTTATACTATTATGCATATATATACATGACTACATGTTCGTGGCCTATGGTAGCGCTGAGTGATTCTTCAAGTGCAGGTTATGATCAACAGAAAATTTAAAGCGAGATATCGTATATGCATCAGATATGCATCTTGCTAAGGCTAAGAAATTTTAAAATATTGGATTGGTATTAATTTATATTATTTTCATTTCACAAATTATTGAAATGACTAGTATAATTTTAACAAATTTAGACATACTAACTAATTGATCGAGTTAGATTAATCACTTTTCATTAACACTACATATAAGTAATAAAGTGTCTACTTTATAAAGTCGTGTAATTTAGTAAAAAATCAAAACGATCATATGCAAAATTTTATGTATTCATTTCTTTAATCCAAACCAGCGATTAGGGGCGTCCAAGATCCAGTCCAGATCACCCTATAAATGGACCGGACCCAATGTAACTCTATAACATCGCTAAAAGTTAGGCCAAACACATACCAACCACCTCAAACGAATGTCGTCTCTAAATCATTTTATTCGATTGTCCTATACTTCAGACAGAAGTTGGACCAGTTTAAGTTTTCAAAATTTACTCTCATGTATTATACTTAAATTTTAATAGTTAAAAATCTCTATCTTGATAAGTATAAAAACATCATATCGGATAAAAGAAAAGAAGAGAGTACGGCGCACCATAGGACCTAAACCTTATGTTTTTTTTTTTTTTTTGAGATAAAAACCTTATGTTTTTTACGTCTTGACAAAATTGGAGTCAATTAGTTTTCTTCTTGACAAAACAACGGATAAAGCTTCTCCTTATTTATTACTATATTTAAGTTCCTTAAAGACAACAGAGGAGGCTAGGACTTGCTAAACTTCGGAAAAACTAAATCGCACGAGTGAGAATCTTGTACGGCTTGCTTTTTTATTGAATAATTATCTCTCACATGTTTCTAGAGCAAGAGAAATATCTAAGGAGCAGCTAATCTAATCGATCCATATAATCTTTAAGGTCGACAAAAGCGGAGAAATGGTATTAAATCCTTATTGAGGTTTGTGGTGTGCAATTGTCTAGCTGAGTATGCCGACCATGTTACACCAAAAAAATATCTAAATTCCGTATAAGTTTCCAATTAAATTCAAACCACATTCCATTATCTTGACATATATAAAGTCAGTACGCACCTAAAACCCTTTCTGCTAGGCTGCTCCACCTAATCTTTATCACCTACTCTTACCTAGAACTCTACAAATATATTCCCCCCACTGGATGTATTGACATGAGGAACCAAGAATGAAGGCCTTATACTCTTTTCATCGCATTTTGTTGTTTACAATTCTTCTCCTGTTCTTCATTTCGCATGTAAGAGCGTCAAATTCAGCCATTGACAACTTCCTTCAGTGCATACCACGCTACTCATCAAGTCCTTCATATCCGATCTTCAATGCCTTGTACACTCGTAACGACACTCCTTCGTTGTCGTTCTTACAGTTCTACGTAGGAAATAGTAACGTGTCTTCGACATCCGAACCACTGGCAACCTTGGACGTACATAATGTCCAAGCCATCATAACATGTGCTAGGGTTAATGGCTTACATATCATGAGCACAGCTCGAGATTTTGGTGGCCTCTCTTATGTGTCAGATGCTCCTCTCGTTGTTCTTGACATATGAAATTCATGGGATGATATGTACATATCAGTTCATGGAATCAACCTTGCTTACAAAGTGTAGAAAATGCATGTTTCTTGGCGCCTACAGGTGATTGTATTTCTAATGGTAGTATTCTTACGCCATTGCTACTTGCTAGACTCCTACATTGACATACAAGTCCAAAATGTTAGTGGCCCATCGTCTCATACGGTAGCATACTAGCATGGTATCCTGTCTCGTCGTTAGCTTTGGGCTTGGAAGAATTTATGGAAGGCTGTAAACTGTATGGTAATAAGCCCATTCATCCGGGGCCTGGGCCAGCACATATGCATATATGAGAATATCCTACACCTAATAATTGGATCACTCGGATTGGGTTTGGCCGTTTGGGTTAGGTCATTTACTCATTTGGGCCTAGCATGTTTCAGGTCGGATTAGGATCGGGTCAATTGGGTCATTTTAGTATGGGGTTTTAAGACTTCAAGTTGAATTAAAATATTCTTGTTAGTTATGTCTTCGTCTACAGGGTTGCAATTAGAAACAGTTGGACTGGAGCATAGGACATGCATCTACTAGATTCTAGAGCGAGACATTACAAACTAGAAGAGACAATGTTGAAGCAGTTAATTAGCTTCGCCATCCATGTCAACTCCGTCTTCAGTCTAAACAATCAGTCACAATGCGCAAGTACTATATGTTTGTACGCTTAGGAATCGCAGTCGCCAAATTAAAGTACTGTAAGATTCTAAACATAGTTTAGAATTTAGATAATCCTTTTTTTTATAATCAAAAACTACTATATTTTATATGATAGCTTTAGAAGAAAACTATTAGGGAGATAGTTATAATCTCGATGGTCAATAAGTTACGTTTTATTAATGATCATTATTGTCAAATAAGAGACAATATTGATGCTGTGAAAATTGCAGGTATATGATATGTTCCATTGTAAATTCCACGATCAAATAAGATTCTAAAAAAAATGGATTATTAGTGCTCCAGCACAAAAAGGGATGATGGATCGAATCTGACCACATTTAGTCGATAAGAGTTATTTTCAAATGTCATGTTATACTATTTCGCTACGATAACTTTGTTAATTGCGTTCCAAAGTTGCTCTTCTCTTGTAGTTATGGACATAGATAAGTTCAAGTCCAGCTTCGTGCCAATTTATAATCATTATTCTACATTCCGTCGGATTTTAGTATCTTACTGCCAGACACTAATTTGACTCTGACATGCAGTTAAGCAATATAACGAGCTATGAGTTAAAGATCTAGTTTAACGAATATAGGAAGCAATAAAAGAGACGTCATTCCATTATGGCGAAAACTTTTGAGACGGCCACACAGCTGGAACAGCCAGCCTATAACTATCTCCTCTTTGTTGTCTTGCGCAATTCACCTGATATGATCTCTTGCCACAACTTTTGTAAATTATATGGACCATAGTTTTGAACTTTTGACCTTTCAAAGTATTATCATTGGCAATATGCCAATAAATATCCAAGTGAACGATACGCAAAAGTTATGGTATGATGGTGGAATTGAATGAAAAAAGTAATATACTAACGTCTGGACATGTGAAATAATTCAACGATGCATGTGTTTGTTAACGTTCCTTATCGGCCGGCTATCGCTTTCTGAGCGTTGGCCATCTTGATTAATCATTGTATGGAGTTAAAATGAAACATTTTGACCTTGTAGATAGCAATATGATTTTGCCTACCTTTGGTGGCGTACGCTGTTTATTACTGCTTGGAAGTTGGAACTGTAATATATCTTGTTCATAGTGTGTATTGAAGGGGCAGTAACTTAATATAATCAGATAATACTATGGTCCATCCCAAAATTAATACGAGAAGGTCATGTAGGCAACCTTATTATTTTAGTGCAAGTTCTGGATGTTTACATGTGCTAAAAAACGTGGCTGTACATGCTTCCAGAGACATTAGGTAGAAGAAACCAAAAGTAGTGATTGTTTTCATTAGTTTAGGTGATCATATAGTGATTCTGATATGGTCCAATTTAAAAATCATTAGATCAAAGCCCGAAAATTCAGTAAAACACAAACCCTCCACCAAACCGTAGATTAGGTAATTTGATGACAAAGGTCAATGAGAAATTGAGAACTAGTAGTAGATAATTGTTAGGGCACTGAGCCACTGATGAGAAAGTTAAGTAGTCCCTTGATCAGTTGATCTAAGTCGCTCAAAATAAATACAGTACATCCTACCCTTGAGCATTCACATCAACTGGTATAGGCATACAGGGTTGTTTTGGCTTAATCAAAAGTCTCAATTGTTTATGACTAGGAGTTTTACAAGTTAGAAGTCAGAACTTTTTAAGATATAGTATTTGTGATCTTACTCTCTTACCCAACTCGAAAATGCAAACTCAAATAAAATAAAAGTAAATGCAGTCACTTACCATGAAGTAAGAACATTGTTTATGCTTTCCAACCCAAATGAGAACCATAAAGCAAGATTCATATATTCAAGTTATTTTCCAGAACCGATTTACAACCTGCATCATATTTGTACTCATTCGATGATTACAAGTTTAAATCGTACCAAGACCCCCTCCCTCAGTTATTACAAGCTTGACGTAACCTCTCCTTCCACATTTTGCCAAGAAACCACCAAAATTTTTAAAAAAAAAAAGTAAAAACTATTGGTGTATACTTAACATACAAGATGTACCACAAGTAATTTTAATAAATAATAGAATAAATAACCCAAACACCCTTGATGATCACCCTTTCACACAATTGAGTGTATGATCCCAAAAATATTCTAGATTACCGATCACTGCGCAAGCAAACTTTGCAAATTGTAAGGTGCTACAACATTGGAGGCACCACTCCAGAATTCCTTGGAAAATTGCTGGTTAGCCTTGTCCGTGGGGTGCGCGGCATCAAACCACAAATGGTCACTAGGATTACTACAAACTGAGAAACTAGTCCCTTTCTTTTGGCAAGTGAAGTCCCCATTCCAAGCTCCACTTCCACAACATGCTGTTCTGCTTTCCGTAAAACCTATCATAATTGACAGATTATCTAAGTTCCAAAATACATGTATGTCATCATATGGGGAAAAATTATTGGAAAACACATGTCATTTCAAGTAGACAGGATGCCAAATTACAAGACGTCTAAATGTCATTTTCCATGTGTTCATATCAAATTCTTGCATGTAATCCGCTTCATATGGGTTTATGGACCCACACAAGTTCAGCAAATTTCTCAATAAGAATTTTCAAATAAAGGGTGGAGCCTAACTGCCAAGGCATATGTGTTGCTTAGACACATCACCATGTAAAGAGCTTCTATGCTCTTTTTCTACATCAATAACCGAAGTAAGAATAGCAAACAATCTTGGTTTAGATGTACACTAGTCTTTTCTTATGCAAAAGAGACGCTCTTTAAATTAGATCAAGATGAAATTTGCAGCAAAGGTTTTTACCACCTAAGATTAATTGATACTACGGAGTACTATATGCAAAGGGCTGATTACAAAGCCAATAAAGGTGAGACATTTTACTTTTTAACAAATGTCCTCAAGGCCGGAGTGGATGTAGGCCCCAACCCAGCTTGTGGTATTATTGAAACAGAGTAGACAACTCAAGCTTAACCTCATGTGATACTAGTACTCCTAAAGCCAACCAGTTCATTACAGGAAGTCTACCATTAGGGACCCACAAGACGTCCAAGAAGGCAAGGACACAGAAGGAAGCAGCCCATATGATATGAACAACTTGATCGCAAGCTCAACAGATTTATTGAAGAAAAACAAAGAGAATCAAACAACAGTATAGTTACTATGTGATCACAAGATGAACATACCATATTTGTTGCCATATAGGACACGGAGTGATAAGGCGGTATAGAAGTCGTATATTGAGTACTTGAATCCTGGCAATTGGCTTTGCAACTTCCTGGTGAGGGAAGAAAATGCAGCATTGTGCATTCTGGCTAGATCTTGTGGTGCCTTTGCACATGTTCCCTTGAACCCTAGCATATACTTCATGGATGGCATGCATCCTAGAGGGCCGATGTTTTGAAATGCAAACTTTCGTCCTCCTTGATTATAGATAGTCTGTATCAATCATAAACATATTGATCCTTAGAAAACTTTCATTATAAGCCAATTCTTGCAGGTAAAAAGAAAAATCAACAGAGCCATAGCTCATACTTGAGATCATTAGTTTATTATTAGTTCAAACCTAATGCTAGTAAACCCAAATCAACAAGGATTAGCTCATTTTTGAGATCATTAGGTCATTTTTGTTCAATTCTAGTACGAGTAAACCGAATTCAACCAATAGTTTGGGATCGTATTCTTCAGTCTCTGCTAAACAGCCTAAACCATGCCATGTACGAAAACTATTGACTTAAACATGTATGATCTCATATTGGTCAAATGAAGCTATTAACCTTGGTCTAGTCACGTTACAATGGGATAGTGCAATGAAGTTTTTTTATGATACCTTGGGAAATACAGCTAGTTTGGAACATCGCAACTTGTACAAGTAGTATCACAAAAATGTTAATGACCTACACGTCATGGGCGAGCTCTTTCTTTATTCTGATTGCACCTACATACGGCCGTACGGGATACATTATCAAGTCTACACTAGTATATTACATTTCAGTAAGCTTAAATATACATTGACGACCGACACGTTATGAATAATGCTAGCCTGTAATCTAACGTACCAAATTAGGGAGTAGCATATTATTTTACACGTTAAGTAGATAAAATTCACCTGTTAATTAGACAGTAACCCGCAAGTTTCAAAGAACCAAACTTTACCATGAAATAATGTTCAGTAAAAAATGGAGAAATTCTGCAAAGATCAGGGGTTTTTACCTTGAAATGAGTGGTTAGGTTGCCAATTATTTGATTCATGAACAAATTCTTCTTGGAAGGGGAAATAGTTTTCTTGAGATTGTTCTGTAGAAGAGTAACATAGTCATTTCCACCTATGTTGAACAGGTACACTGCTTTGGATAGTAGTCTATTCGCCTCTGCTTCCCCAACTTGTTTCTTCAATTTGGGCACCATTTGAAGAAAATAGTCTATTTGCATCTTCAAATTAATCTGTATAGCAAAAAGAAAAAGTCAAATACATAATCAAAATCATTTCTAACATGGTTATTATTACTGGTGTTTGACTGGTAAGTAGTTATTCTAGCTTATTCAGAGGTTTCAGGTTCAAGACCCTGGGAATGCAGTAGTATTAGCTCTCAGAGGGAGAGCTTTGCCGCCCTAGTGGTCCTACCCGGCTCGAATCCGAACTAAACCGGATGGTGAAAAAAAAAAAACCATAAGATAATTAATTCCAAATTGATTTGAGGTCATTATCATTAGAAATTGTCAAAATATTATTTAACTTTTTTCAAAGATTTCCACTAGTGCCAGCTAACTAAAGTGAGCTAATGAGGTCATGAGATGCACCATGAAAGATGCTCAAAGTAAGGACATTAATTTTTAGGAAAAGAAAAAGTTGGCAATTTATCAAAGAATATGAATGTATTCACGAACTTAGTAGCTTACACATCATATATTTCTTTCAGATTTCAATTGCACTACTGCCAGCTAGCTCAGAGTAAGATCATGAGATCACTATGAAAGATGCCCAAAGGAAAGAAGTGACTTTTTTTGAACAAAAAACATGGCCCAACTTGGCATTAACTGCACCGATCTCAACATTAGCTCATACATGATACAGTAGCTTGTGATCTCACTCCAGGTATAATAAATGGACCTTTATTTTCCATCTACCAACTATAAACCTTTTTTCTTTCAACCAAACAAATTGAAGAAGAAGCTTATGAAGTCAATTAATGTTCTCTAAGTAGCAGTTTTAAGTTTTAACCACTACCTTTTTTAACTTAACTATAACCACTACTATCAAATCAAGCTCATTTTGTTGCCAACTTTCTTGTCCTCCTATGAATTATTCAAAGTGTCACTATAATTAACTCATATAGTCCATACTTACTGACTTACTGTGTTTGTACTCGGTAAATACCCATATGACCAAAGAAATTATTATCATGAAACAGATAAGATTCTGCACATTTTAAGCTTACAGAATCATGATAAAGCAAAGATCCAACACTAAGTAGTATGCTAAAAGCTGCAAGAACAAGACATAAACTGAGCAGTAAGAACCACTTACTGTCTGTGGACGAAGCTCAACAAGAACACAAGCACCAGCAGAAGCAAAGTTAATCCCTTGTGTGTAATCATTAAGCCCAGGTAATAAATACGGCTTCAAAAAAGGCAACCCCGAAAATTGAGCTGCAGGACAACTTTTTAAGTCAATACATACATATGACTAAAGAAATGTAACAAAACATTACAGTCGCGTAACAAATAAATGGATATGAATATGGATATGGATGATGAAAAAATAAACACTGACGAGCTTAGCTAAACTCCCCGTACCTAAAAAGTCGGGGATAAGGCGGCCGTCAGAGTAACGACCAGAAGGCTTTTTAAAGTATGTTTCACCATAAGGCCAGTACTCAGCACCAGCACCCTTAATACCATTATACAAGGTCATGCCATCGTCGTAAAGTGAGTCGCCGAAGACGAAGATGGGTGCCTTTTGGGCCGTAGAAGGTGAAGGTAGAACAAGGAAGACTAGTGTAGCACATAGTGCCCATGTAGTGAACATGTTCCTCGTTCTTGCCATGTGAAGGAAGTAAAAAAAAAAGCTTTGCTATGTACCAGCTTTTATGTTCTTTTATTTTGCGTACAGTATGCGAAGGAGCTGAATATTAGGACCTTATGTTATACTACTCTACAAGGGGGACAGGTTTTTTGGGGGTATGTATTTAAAGGAGGGTTGAATGAGGAAAAACGCTGTACCGCGTGGCATATTTTAGCACATTTTTTGGTGTTTGCGCATTTATTTATTAGAGATTAAATTATTGAATTAGGAGGTTGTTGGCTAAATGGGAAGGGACAATGATGGAGAAAACGAAGGGGAATTCGAATCTGAATGAAATCATTTGTGTATGAATTTTTTTATTGGTTAATTTGACTTGTTAAAGGGAATTTAAATGATCGTTAAGACGGATGCTTAATCATTATGTCAAACATATTCCAGGATTAGTTTAATGTTTGATTTAAATGTTTGGATTTGGAGGTACAGGATTAGCTAACTCAGTTTCTAGCTCCGATCCTACTTTATTGGAAAAGATTAACTGAGTTGCAATGCATGGAAGGAAGAAAGTTTCATTCTAGCACCAATGCAAGGAAGCAATGACTTGGGATTATCCTCTTATGAAAGATTTACTGCTCTGTAATTTGTTTTTTCAATTTTAGATTACAATATCTGAGTTTTGTAATCAAATTGCGTCACTTGTTATTACCATCGTTAATTTAATCATTAGTTTTTATCAATTGGAAGATAGAAATACGAAATGAATTACCTACACAATGAGCTCTCACATTCACATAATACTATAATATAGTTGGGGAAGGTTTTCCCCATGAAAAATACTCCCGCTGTTTCACTCATAAGTTAACGTTTTGACTTAAACACTATTTGAAGTCATAATTTGACCTTCAGTAACTCAAAATATATAATGGATAAAAATATATAAAAATAACCATACGAAAGTATCTTTCAATACAATTCTAACTATTATAAATTTATAAATTTTAAAAATCAAAATTGTGAGTTATAGATGGTCAAAGTATGAGCTCGAAAAATATGAAAAGACAAACATTAACTTATGTGTGGAAATGAGGGAGTACTAATTAAGTCATCGAATTTTATCAATTGAAAGAAGTCATTGCATAACAATGCCCGAATATGCGCTTTTAACTTTTTTAGTAAAGGTACAATTTCTAGTTGTTGGGCCTAATTTGTATATAAATTTATTTTATTTTTTTGATTTCATTATTTTTTTTAAAAAGTAAGATATGAAAATATGATATACACAAAAAAGTTCAAGAAATTTTATAAAAGTTAAGAAAACCTAAATAAGAAACAAAAAATAACCAAACAAAATGGTGTAGAGAATCTTCGTTATATATAGATCTACTTTTTTGTAAAAATTATTCTTTTTGTCGTTATATTAAACTGAAAACTTATTTAGCAAAGAGTTAAGTGTAATATGTTACGGTATATCAAGTACATTATATTGTGAATTGAAAGCTAGAAAATATATTGCAATATACATATGTATCTCCATATTGTAAATCAAGTGGCATTTGATATTTTACTAGCCATTTTTTTTTTTTTTTGAATTGGGGAGTATTTAGTAAGTCATTTTAATCACCTTACAGCCTTATTGGTCCATTTTTTATAACTAACTTTTAAGTCACCTTAAGTTATAAAGTTGTTTGATAACACAATCTGAAACATATTTTAGTTAACTGAAAAAAAAAGCTATACTTCGGATACCTAAAAAACAGATTTCATTCACCATTTCAGGTTTCATGCACCTTTTCATTCAGTGTTGCCAAATATACATGTAACACTGTGTTTGAACAGACAAGTTGGAGGAAAATGGAGAAGAGGGAATAAGAAGGAAGAGTAGGGGAGAGGAAGAGAGAGACATTTGTACCAATCGGAGAAGGTAAAGAGAGGAGGGGAGGAGGAGAGAGAATTCATAGAGGAGGTTGGTTATTGGATAAGGAAGGAGAGTGTAATTCCTTCCAAATCTATGCATCTTTGGGGGTCTTTGTTTTCATCATGGTGGAGGAAAAATTCATCTTCCTTTCCCTATTCTCGTAGTTAGCCAAACAAAGGATTTTAGATCCCTATTTCCCCATCCCCTCCCTTCCCCTCCTTCCCCTCTATTTCTCTCTATATCAAACACACCCTAAAGATATAAAAAGTTGAGCGACATTGAAAAATGGAGACCGAGAGCATAAACACCCAATTGCTTGTGATATTCATTCAAGAGGAAAGCACCACATGTAACGTAAAAAAGACTGAATTAAAACTCAGTTCAATATGATATAAGTAAAACTTCACCCTTAAAATCCTTGAGGTTTCGGTCTAGTGGTTGTAGTGTTGTTTCATCAACATGAAGTTCATGAATTTGACTCCTAGCTAGCATTGAAGTAAGAATTGCTTCGATGATGGTCCACCAAGTAAGAAGGTAGAGCATATATCTTTATTGTTGTAATGACATTGGCGTATGAACTGCTTCAAGCTATTAAACTATCTTGATTAACCTAGTGTAGTATATGTTGGGTGGGTACAGTGCCTAGGATTTATTACGGAAGTCGTAATGGTGACATCGTCTACTAGAACTTGGTTAATATATCCTCGGTATTAAAAAAAAACTTCAACCTTAAGCATCATATTACTCCGTATTACTTATTCTTACTAGCAGCCAAGGCTTGGCGTGTACATCTTTTGATCTATACATGTTGAGATTATGAAGTGCACGACTTTCTTGCCTTTTCTGAATGTAATTTCTAGCTGAGTCAATTATATGTCCCTCAATAAGTGAGTAAATGAATTGACATCCACTATGCAATGAACCAATCGTCAAGCTTCACAAAGGCTTAGCTACTGTTTGTGACTTCATTATCGGAGAAAGACAGTTGCTTGAATTAAGCTATGCTTACTCGCTGCACCGATATCATATTATTTAGCATCATGCATGTCTCCTCCCTAGAATAAAGAAATTAGAGGGTCTAGCAGCTAAGATCGATGTATAAATTCATAGAACATTTTTCTTAAAACGTAGTATCACCCATGCATGGATCGACCATGTGCAAATCCATCCTGTTCCATTGACTATTGTTACGCATCCCGAAGTCAATCACACTCTTTTACAGATAAGATGAGTTATATTATTGCAGAAATCAACCCATCTAGCTCTCTCGTACACAATTATGAATTATGATACGTAGTGCTAGTGCAGAGATTATGATATAGTATTAGATATATCAACAACCCCTAAAGCACTACCATGGCTAGCTGTGGCTGCGAATAATTGTACGTCGTCGTTGAAATCCATGCAGAAAATGAAAACATTCTACTGGCGACGAGGGGTGATAATGGAGTGAATGAGTGATGATCGTGCCGCATAATTTGAACCAAACTTTTGTCCCTTATTATCCAAAGTCTCATATTCACTTCTCGAAAACTGATTTTTACACTCCTCATTTTTATTTTTACACTCCCACTCACCCCTTTCATGTGAGAGCACAGATTTCTGTGCAGAAATCTACTCCTCTCACATGAGGAGTGTAAAAATCAAATGGGAAAGTGTAAAAATCATTGCCCTCACTTCTCCTCTTGTGTACAAATGGGGCGTAATAAAGGTTATATATATAAGATACCCATAAAAAGTTAGATCAA
>CAAKMY010118898.1:513-19282 GCA_901111285.1 Corrigiola litoralis | reverse complement strand
GTATTTTAGAGAAAATCCCTAAATACAAAGTACAAGACTATAAAAACAAGGATATCATCAGAAACTATACTTATCAAATATTTCTGTCTTTGTTCACTCTGTCTTTGTTTGCTCGGATCATGACTCATCATTCATCACATTACAACCTTCAACTCTTCTAGGTGAGCCCCGTTTGGATAATACTACATGTATAACAGTTGTACATGACATAGAAGGATATTCCTTCACTTTTGAGCTGTCACCATCCCATTGGCTAAACAATTGGGGATTAGTTTGAATCCAAAATCCAAAATTTTCACCCATTTTGAATTCAAAATACGAATATAATATCTTTTTAACATTTTTTATTGGTGCTCCCAAAACCACGTCTCTCTCTACAATATCCGACCACCATTTGTACCGGTCGAACAAATAAAACCTTTGGCCACCTCCTACCGCCATATTTTAATCCATCGATGGTACGTGGCGTTTTCTATATATCCATCCACTTGACCAAAAGTGTTTTATGGTAACATTCCGACGATGTTATTTAAAGTTATTTATCTAGCCACCAGAATATAAAGATTATGATGGTGCAGTGGTGTAGCCTCTTCGAAGGTGGAGACAAGCATTTTGTGGATAAAGTCATTTATGTTCCTTCAAGAAAAAAAAAAAACCTAGGCAATGGACATATTAATGACTAGATTTGAACACAAGAGCTTAGAAGTAAACATTTCGTTGGTTCAATAAGAACCATTGTGACAAATGTATCACCACGTTGCTTCTCCTTAAATAAATATATATATTGCCTCTACCTTTAGAGACAAACAAAAATTAAGTTGGATACTAAATAAATATTTACAAAGCCCAATAGTTTATATTTCAATATTGGGATCTTTGGTAGTCAATGCATTATTTTAATCTACAACGAAGCCTAAGAAAAGAAGTAGCTCAAGTGGTCGAGCCAACGTTTTGACCTAATGTACAAATTATTTAGTTAGCACAAGAAGTTGTACTACTAGTGAACTTAGTTTGCTATGGCTCTTTTTTCTTTTTGTACTATATTACCCATTTTAATCGTATAGTGACACTTTTAATACTAATTTTTTTTAGATTGTAACGTTCATTCCATTCTAAATGAAAATGAGAAGTTCTTATGCAATAGTGGCGTGGCGTATAAAGAATACACTATCAAGTCGTGCCATTATGGCACAAGATTAAACTATTAACGAGTAATACTAGTATTATAAATTATAAGGGTTTAACTAGTTAGTAGTGAGAGAACAATGGGAGAGAACAAAAGCAAGAATGATGAGGGGCAAAATACAAAAATTATGATCGACGAGTAATACTAGTTATAATTATAATAAAAACAATAAAAATATGATAATTACTAGTGATAAAAACTAATTTATATTGTTTAATAATAAATCATAAAGAAAAACGTGAGAAAACAAAGGCAAGAATGATGAAGGGCAAAATGCAAAAAAAAAAAAATCATATATATTATGGATGAAAATTATATACATGAGACATGAAAATGTAGAAAAAATGATATTCCTCATATCGGAGGGCACTAAAAACTTCATTGAAGCGTAACTAAAAAGGGATCAGTAACTAACTAAGGAAGGATAGTACCTATTGAAGAACAATTAAATTTGATCTACTAGCTCCAGTTGGGAAGAAAAAAGGGAAGATAGATTGAACTTCTCTCTCTAAAACGAGAGCCCTTCTATCTAAGAGAGATTATTTCGTTTCCCTATTCAGTGTGCTACAGTTCAACTTTCAAAGCACCTTTACTGTTTGGTCTTCCAAGAATCCTCTTTAGATCTCCTAATCTTCTAAGCTTTACCTTATTGTTTGCTTGTCAATCGTCCCTTTCCATTCCCATACCCTAATCTGTAGTTCAACTTCAACACTCCTTCAGATCATCATTTTTCTGTCAGTTCTCTACACTTGTTCTTCGTTGTGCTATTCTGGCTTGCATGAAAGACCATTGTTGACTATACTTTGATCTTTCTCTCCTTTGCTTCTCGTCTATTTAACGTTCCTTAGGCTTCTTATCATTCAATGCATGTCTCTCATATTTACTCTCCTTGTCTCCAACATTCCCCTGCTCGCTTTTAATTTCCAGGCTATCCAAATTCCTTTCTCTTTATACTCCTTTTCCCCCCTTCTGTCCTTTTTAATCACAAGAGAGTGGATCCTTCTTCTACTTTCTTTTGTTCTAGCCTCCTTTTGTCTACTCTTTCTTATCATGCAGGACCACAATCCTGCTTTTCCTCATAGGGCTAGTCCCCTCATCCGGTTCCCTTCAAATGCTTACACTCGTAGTCATATTAGATGAGATCTTTCAGTCTCTGGTGTCTTTTTAGACAATGACATCCCCGACCTTCCAGTAATTTCTGCTTTAATAGCTTCCAGGTGGGCTGCTCGTGACTCTGTCGAAGTCCATCAATTTGGCTGTCTCTTTGTTTTTGAATGCACTAATATTGATGATGCAAATGAGCTGGTGGGTTACGAGACAACCATGCCTCTTTGGCAACTCCTTGTCCTCCGCCGTGCTTCCTGGAGAGCTATTCCAAACTTTACTATGTTTGTTGATCCTGTTTTGTGGGTGCATGTGGATGGCCTCCCTATTGGATTCTTTCAGCGGGATCTTGTATCTCAAATCCTACTCAACTAGGGTGAAGTCTTATATGTGGACCCTGTCCACCACTATAATGCCCATGGCACCTCCGTCAAAGCAAGGGTAAGGATCGATTTATCTGAACCTCTTATTTCGGGATGCTATGTCCACTTACAGGAAAATGAAGCTGTCTGGATTTATTTTCGTTATGAAGGGGTCTTCAAGTTTTGCAAGAAATGTGGTAAGGTAGGACATGATATGAGCCATTGTCGTCTCTCGAACTTCCATGCAAACCAGTTCGTTTGGCTAGAGTTTCCAGGTTTGGAGAAGATGATAGTGGAAATTAAGGTAACCAACCAGGTGCTCCCCCTCCTCCACCTCCACCTGCTGCTCCTCCTGTTCCAGCTCCATCTCCGCCTGCTGCCCAACCTGCTCCAGCTCCTCCCCATCAAAATGGTTTTTTGGGTAATCCTCCGGGTAATAATCATTCTACTCCGCCGCATGGTGCTCCGCGGGAAAATGGATTTATGGCTAATCTTATGGATGACTCTCCCCCTGCTCCGCCATCATCTCCTTTGGACACGCATGCAACTGCCCCTCCTTCTTTCTCAGGAAATGCTTTAACTTCTTAAGTTGCTAGGGCTCTTTTCAGCCTTCAGGGTGTTATCCCTCCAACTTCTGGTCCTTTTCTTATGACGGCTCCTCCTTTTCAAGGAGACATGGTCCCCTCTCTAGTTGTGGAATATTCTTCTCCTTTTGTTAGTCCTTTTGTTGGGCCAAGTACGACTTTAACTCTGCATGCAGGGCCTGTAGGACCCAGTGGGTGATCCTCAACTACGGTTTTCTACTTCTTCTCCTGATGGGTCCCCCTCTGATAGAAGATCTGAAGTGCTTCCTGCTAGGGAACATATTGAAGAAGATTTACCCGCTTTATACCATAACACTACTGCTCTGGGGCTTACGGGTTTGCTCCAAGATGTTGTTATCTTGGGCTCTAATGATGGGCCAGGGCCTCACACAATTGCGGATCTATCTACAATTGGTGGTATTACTCTTGAGTATGGTCCCCAACTAGATTTCCCTTTTTTGGGTCAGCCCATTGCCCATCTTGCTCTAATCAGTCACCCGCTCCTCTCCCCCAGATCTCCTTTAGAGAGAGTTTTTGGATCGCATGGGCCATCTGAGTTACTTTATGGGTCATTTCTGAGGGTGTTACTCCTGGCATTCTCCCTGCATTCAGACGCAATATTGCTGACCTGGCGATCAGATTGAACTCCAGATTCCGTCTAGCTCCCAATCCTCAACATGACCCGTTTCGGCCTAGTATCTTTAGTAGGAGAAGCTCCAATTTTCAGCAAGGCTCCCCTGTTACTTCCCAAGAAGACGAATCTCCTCCTGCTACCCTTGGGTGTTCTGGCCCTCCGCCTAATTCTCCTGACCTGCAGGTCCAGAGTTTCTGGTTATCCACTAAACACAACCAAACTCATAAGCTCAAGATATCCAAGTATGAGGGAGGAGGAACAACCAGATTTCCTAGAAGTTCAACTGCTAGGTGGAAGTGTACTCGAGCTAGTCTGAAGCGTCTTAACAAAAAAAGGGCTCAGTTTTTTTGGAAGACTCATGGATCTGGAATCATGAAAAAGCGGAAGGCTACTACGGATATATGGATGGGTAGACATTGGGAGTCTCCCTTTTATCAGGGTGATGATGAAGTTTCAGACACAGCCTCTTCTAATGCTAAATCTTATGATTTTTCTTCCTTTTGGAACAAGAAGTACAAGAAGGATTTAGATCTGTCAAGTTCTGACGAAGAATCCAATGCTTTTGATTTCAACTTTCAGGTGAACGATTCCTTTATCGGGAGTATGGTGGATGGCCCCTCTCAGCCACCCAGTTCGCCATGATAGCGCTCTCTTGGAACTGTAGGGGCCTAGGCAGCCCTGACTCCCCTATAGTTCCGTATCTCCTGTGGCTACGCCACAAATCTGCTGCTGATCTAGTCTTTTTAATGGAGACCAAATGCTCTGTTGATGTTGCGTCGAACGAAGTCTCTAGTCTTAATGTCTTTTTTGTTTCTGGTATTGATGTTGTTGGCCTTAGTGGTGGCCTTTTACTTTTGGGTTTTGGTTCTGTTCAAGTTGATATTTTGCTTTCTTGTTCCAATTTCCTCTTTTGTATCCTATGTAAGGGTGGTATTAGTTATAAAATCTTGTTTGTGTATGGTGCTCCTTGTCATAGTGTTAGATCTAGTGTCTGGGATCAACTGTCCTCCATTCTCAGTTCTCTTGGGTGACTTCAACCAGATTGAGTTTGCTGATGATAAGTTGGGGGGTTCTCACAACATTGGTGGTTGGTTGGAATTTGTCTGTTGGCGTCTTAACCATTCACTCATTGACATTGCCTTTGCTGGTCCTAAGTTCACCTGGACTAACAATAGGGCCTCTTCCCAACTTATTATGGAACAGTTAGATAGGGGGTATGCTACTGACAATTGGTTGGATCATTGGCCCATGTCCCATATTGTTCACTATCCCATTTCTATTTCGGATCACGCCCCAATTTGTTTTAATACTCATCACTCCCCCAGGCGTAAGAAAAGACCTTACCAAAATTGAAAATTGGTGTCTTGCCTTCCCTGAGATTTTAGATTTGGTGCAAAACAAGTGGAATGAACCTCTTATGGGATCCCCTATGTTCCAAGTTGCAAGGAAATTCAATGTCGTTAAACAGGATCTTCTCAAGTGGTGTGTCTCTCATAGACATCAAGTTTCTAAAGAGCTGCATGATCAGGCGGACTCCATCAACACTCTTCAAGACGGTATTTAGTTTACTGAGTTTCGCCAGGATTGTTTGCAAGTTATGTCTCTTAAATTGCACTATTGGAGACAATGAGCTAAGTCTAAATGGCAGGCTCAAGATGATCTTTGTACAAGGTTCTTCTTCTCCAAATCAAAGCAGAAAGCTCGGAGAAATGAGATTATTCTCCTTCAAAATGAGCTTGGGGTGTTATCTTCTGATATTGATGAGATTTCGTCTACCATTGTTCACCATTTCGAAGACATATTCAAGGTTAATCAACCTAGCTCCTTCATTGGACCTAGTAGGTCGTCGATTCGGACGTTCATCTCCAACAAGCTGTCTAATGATCAGGCCCGTCACATCATGCGCCCGTTTCTCAAGTCTAAGGTTAAAAAGGCCTTATTTTCTATAGGTGATTTTAAGAGTCCCGTCCCGGATGGCATTTCTGCTGAATTTCTTAAAACCAACTGGGCTTCGGTCGGTGACCTCATCTCCCAGGCTGTTTTGGGTTTCTTCTCTTCAGGTTTCTTACTTAAGGAATGGAACAAAACTTTTATTGCCCTTATCCCCAAAAATCCCAGACAATTTTTTCCAATTTTGACCCATTAGTTTGTGCAATGTGGTCTACAAGTGTATCTATAAATGCCTCACCAATCGTCTCAAAAAGGTTATCCCTCTCTTGATTAGTAATTCCCAAAATGCATTTACAGAGGGCAGAGCCATGAGTGATAATTCTTTTATTGCTCATGAGATGATTTCTTTTATCAATAAACGAAGACGAGGGTCCTCTTATTTGGGTGCGCTGAAAATTGACATGCATAAGGCTTATGACCGAATCAACTGGGATTTCCTGATGGAGACTCTTGAGGGTTTTGGTTTCCCTCCGAGATGGTGCCAGTGGATTCACCAATGCATCTCAACTGTTTCATATTCAGTTCTGATTAATGGTGAACCTTCTACCTCATTTTCTCCTACTTGTGGCCTTCGGCAAGGGGATCCCATGTCCCCTTACCTCTTCCTCTTGTGTATGGAGGTCCTTACAGGTATGATTTCGTCTGCTGAGTTGGATGGTCACTTATCTGGTATTAAGATTGCGCGTCGTGCTCCTTCTATTTCGCATCTCTTCTTTGCAGATGATGCCTTTTTCTTTTTTAAAGCTTCCAACCACTCGTGCTGCACTCTCAGAAGTATTCTGCTTGATTTTTGTTCCATTTCTGGCGAGGCCATTAATTTTGAGAAATCAGTGGTTAAGTTTAGCTTCAATACCCCGGAGGACATAAGGAATCAATTTCGACCTATCCTTTGTGTTAAGTCTTCCAACGAGGTGGGTTCGTATCTAGGCTGTCCAATGGACTTTGGTGCTAAAAAGTCTGATGCTTTTAAGCACCTTATTGATAACACTCTGGACAGAGTGCATGCTTGGTCTTCTTTAAAATTTTCTCAAGTTGGGAAGTTGTTGCTCATTAATGCTGTTTTGGTTGCTCTTTCTGCTCATGTGATCAATGTGATCAAAGTGCCTATTTGGATTTCTAACAGAATCTCGAGTATTCTTGTCAACGTTTGGTGGGGTAAGCGTGATCACCCTACCAGTTGTCACTGGATTAGAAAGGATGTTCTTTTTACTCCTAAGGGTTTGGGTGGTCTTGGTATGCGTGATTTTGCTAGGATGAATGATGTCCTCCTGATGAAGCAAGCTTGGCGTTTCCAAGAAAATCCCCAACTTCTTGCCTCCAAACTCCTGGCAGCCAAATACAAGGGTATCTTTGATCTTCGTGCTTCTAGTCCAACTTTATCTTACAACTCTATGTCTTGGGGGGCTCGGGGTCTTTTGAAAGCTTCCTCCTCGTTGAAAAGTCTTGTTATTTGGAAATTGGGCTTTTTGTCTCAGTTGCCTGTTCTTGGTACTTCTTGGATTCCTAACCATTCCCCTATCTTTAGGGATGAGGTTTCCCTCTTTACTGCAACTCGTATAACAATTGGTGATCTTTAATTGCGGAGTGGTGTTTGGGACGTCCAAGTGATCAGACGCCTATTCACTAATGATTCGGCTAACCGCATTTTTGCTCTAGAGAGCCTGTTCCTTCATATTCTGAAGACTTTCCTTATAGGCCTTTCACCAAATCTGGTGAATTTACCACTAAATCAGCTTATGCCTACTTGGCATCAAGTTTTGAAGCTATGAGTGCCCCCCTTCCTAGCTCCTTTTGGAAGAAACTTTGGGCGTCGGATCTCCTACCTAAGTGGAAAATCTTCATTTGGAAGTTAGCTTGGAATGCTCTCCCTACTCTTGCTAACCTTAATCGAAGGGGTTGTTTGGTTGATCTTTGCCCTATCTGTTTGAATGCTTATGAGGATGTTAACCACTTGTTTAGACTCTGCCCTGTTGCTTCTAGACTCTGGCAATGTGGTCATTTGGGTCTCCGTATCGATCCTAACTGCCAAATTCCTTTCTCTAATTGGTTAGCTGACTTGTTTGCTTTGTTTTCTAAGCCTTGTTTTGCAGGTTCTTTTCATTTGCGATATTTTGTAACTTCTCTTTGGGTATTATGGCTCACTCGCAATTCTCGCGTCTTTCACACTACTCCGATTGAGCCTATTAACATGTTCTCTCTGCTCTCATCCTTTCCAAGTGAAGGTCACCTTATCTCTCCCCCGACTATTGCGGACCGTACGTCTGCGGATATGATGGATTTTGAATCTCCTCCTGGATTTGATGCGGTCTGGCTTTCTCATTCCACTTCGTCTCTCCTAGAATTCAAGTTTGTCATTGATGGAGCTTGGGATGCTTCCTCCAATGCTGCTGGTTGGGCTTGGGTTTGTCAGCGGACCTCCTCCTCTGTGATTGAAGATCAGGGCTATCACGCTAGTTAGGCTACTTCTGCTATCCAATCTGAAGCCATGGCCTGTCTCACCTCTGTCCAGTGGGCAGTTGATCATAACCTCCCTGCTATCGAGATCCAGACCGATTCCAAGGAGCTAGTGGCAGCTCTTCGCCATCCTCATACTGCGGATATCTCGATCAAACATACTGTTTCTACTATAAGGGACCTAGCGGAAACTTTGATGGGTTGCTTTATTATCAAAGTTGATCGTTGCCAAGTGGAGTAAGCTCACAGACTTGCTAAAGCTTGTAGGAGAAGGGATCCTTTCCCCTCTCTGGTTGTAGTTTCCTAGTTTCTCCTTGTTTTCCTCTTTGTCAAAAAAAAAAAAGCTCCAGTTGGGAGATAAAGGTTAATGGAAGTTATTAACTCATCAGGACATCATGACTGTTTCAAAAAAAAAGAATAAAAATAAATAAAGGCATCATGACGAAGTGAAGTTACTTGCATAGTGCATACCATAACATTTCTTTTCTTCCAACTGCATGTTACTATATATATTTTAATATATTATTTAAATCAAGAGGGAAGACTTTCTTGCGGATGGAACTACTTGTCATGACTCATGAGTAAGGGATTTTCTCAGTTGTGGAAGTGAAAAAACATAGCCGATCTTTTCTTGGAAGCTTTCTTCTCTGTTACTACTTACTCACATCCTTCTTATTTCTTTTTTTTTTTCGCAAGGCTCACATCCTTCTTTTCACTCCATTTGTATTACACATCTTATTTCCATTAAGAAGCTAAGAATGCCAATCAAAATATGACCAAAGCACAAAGGCACGTACAGTAGTCCTTCATGCCACATTGCCCCTATGTACATGTATAGAGCTATGATTACTCCTATATACATGCATGAATTACGAAAGCTCCTTGGTCTAGTTAGTTAGCTAATGATGCCACATTGCCACAATGCCACCTTTACGTAAGACAAGCAAAAACTATATGCATGCTTAATCCATGTGTGCCTGTAAAATTCCAAAACTCTACCGCATATAAATAACAAAGTGTATGCATGCAGTCTTAATTCTACATATATGAAAAAAAACAAATACCAGACTGATCCTCAAAGTAAACAATTCCAATATATAAGGGCGTTTAGTTCACTCATTAATTATACGAAGTGTGTCTGTAACATGTATCGTGATCGTATACAAATAGAGCTACTTGCAAGAAAGAATACCAAATATTGATGGGTATTACGTAATTGGGTATGTATATATATATATATTTGTATGAGTGTATGACGAAGAATAAATCTCTTTCAAATATGGACATTCTCTATTTCTGTAGTAAAAAGGCAAAAAATAAATAAAAGAATATTCTACAGGCAAAAAAATCTGTAGGGGAAAGAATAAAATTAGTAAAAAAGGCCTCAAAATTAGTAGTGACAATCCACCAAAGTAGGGGAAGAGAAAACAAGTTGTTGTTGTTGCTGATGATTTTGCGGTGGCGAAGGTGGTGGTTGCTCGGCTTCCGTTTGCTTAGACTCAAAGACAATGTTGGGTCCCCTCTGATTATCTACAACATCTTCAGAAGGAGCTGGAAGATTGAGATCCAAATCAAGTGACAACATACTAGTGTTCCTAGGCCTCTTCATAAGGACAATCATATCTTCCATCTGCTCAGCTGCAGGAGATACCTCCTCCATTGTAGAGGGGAGAGCTATTGCCAGTGGAGGAGCTGCGAGTGCAGGAGCATTGACCGGCCCTCGGTGCCTCCTCATGTGGCCTCCTAATGCTTGGCCGGATGAAAATTCTGCCCCACAGATGGAGCACTCGTGCACTCTAGCCTTGGTATGGTGGTGACCATTGTAAAGGGCGCGGTTTGTAAGCTGAAGAGAGAGGGAGGAGGATGGCATGTTGTTGCTGGGCTTGATATTCTTGAATGGTAGATCTTCTTCGTCTGATGATAGCAAAATATTAGTGATATTTCTGTTGTTGTTGGGGGTGGTGATGCTAAGAAGGTTGTTACTTGATGACCTGCTCTTGAAATTATCTTCTTCTTTATTCTTTGGCTTCTTGTGACTCGCACGGTGACCTCCAAGAGCTTGAAATGATGGGAAAGTCTTGCTACAAGTTTTACATTCGTAGACATAGTACCCTGACTTTCCTGCTGTTGTAGGAGTCTCCATGAATTTCCGGCTGGTAAATTTGTTGCTTGTAACTTGATAGTTATTGATGACATGATTATCTAATAGAGAGAGTGATCGTGGTTGTGGTTGGCCTCTTTCATGGTCCATGTCTCGAGAATTGCCCCTTGCTAATAGGATGAGACAGTGAGCCATTTCTTCTTCTTCCTCGGTCGTGCTGGTTGTTGTGGTTCCTCCAAGGTAATAAACTTCGGCCTCATCATCTGATATCATCGTCGTTGTTGTCATCATCTCCTCAGCAACGTTATCGTTGCTGCAGATGTCGCTGCCTTCGTCGCTTTTAGAGGAATTAGGAGTAATCATGCGGAAAGGGATGGGAGATTGTGGCCTTTGCCTCTTTGTCCTTTTTCCTTTCACGATAGATTGGCCTCCAATGTTGTTGTTGTTATTGGTGTTGTTGATTACTTCATCATCTTGGCTTTCCATTTGCGTTAATTATGTGGTATAGTGTATGTGCACCACCAACCTTGTTGGCACTGCCACCGCCAGCGCCACCACCACTGGAAGGAAACTAGGAAGGAACAATGAGATAACAAACAAGAGGAATCTAAATAGAGAGAAGGAGATACAATGAGAAATATGGTTAGACGAAACAAGAAAGTGATGGTGATGGAAAAAGGGAGTGGAGAGGTGTGATTATAAATAGTTAGCAAGAGAGAAAAAAATGGGAAGATGAGAGGAGAAGGAGAAGGAGTGGCTAAGGAGTCAAAAGGACACCTTAGCTAGCTAAGAGAGGAAGGGACAGTAAATATGATTGAGAAGGAGTCCGCAAATCTTTCAAAAGGATTTTTATGTTCTTAGCTAAAATTTAGAAGGAGCCTAAGCAATCAGTCACTCACGTCTTGTTTGAAGGATAAATATGACTATAACAACTAAAAATCACCGGCACATATATAGAAAACATCTTACATGTGAGATGAGCATAATAATGACATGGATTAGAGCTTTAGAGGAGGGGAGATTCTATCGGGCAGTAAGCATAAGTGCTAACACCCCCATTACTTGCCCTCAACCATTTCTCTCTCTTCTTTCTATCAGTATTTCCTCTGCAAATGATTGGAGTGCAAGCCTAGAACCCACGGAATCTGCGGTGCCCCACTTCCCTTTTTCCTTACAATTGCATTGTATTCAGATTTATGTATTCTCTTTATCCGGTATTAGATTATTTTACAATCTAACCACTAAAAGGTACGTAAGGCAGCATGAAGAATGATGACTACCAATGATTAATATGTAGTAGCTTGCTTGTTAGTAAATAATGAGTGACACTAACCATTCATGTGTTTTACGTCATAATGAAACATAATCCCATTGATGCATGAATTTCTCGTGCAATTCGTTAGTGTAATGCAGATAATTACATACTAACCCATGTGGTAGCAAAAAGTTTGTTCCTTTAATTTAGACTTCAGTTTTATTAATAACAAAACATTAATAGAAGCTTTAACTTAGACTTAAGGTTTCAAAATATCTACAAACATTTCTATCACATGGTCTAACCACAAGTTATGGTTTGAAATATAAACTCCAAGATAAACAAATATGAACTTTAAAATTCATTGTGAGCTTTTACTATATGATTATGTTTGGCACGCCATTTCAGGTAGCTTATAGGCTAATATTGATATGTTTGACTGAATAATACTTGTTTGACCAAAATCAGAAGTGTTTGGTAACTACATTCTTTTAGTAGCTTATGAGTCGTTTTTAGCTTATCAAAAATAAGCTAACCCAAGTAGTTCATTAAAAAAAAAAGGTACTGGTTATAAATCTATTCCATTTTTGCCCAAGGCTTTTTACCAAATAACAAGCCTATTCATTAAATCCTTAATATTATTTTCAAATATGAACATGTCTTTTTTTTGTCATTTTGTCAAATATCAGTTGCTTGTTTAACACTTATACCAAACACTATTATAAAAATCAGTTACCTTAATTATCAGATCTCAAATTTTAGCTACCTAATCAGGTAACTTATCATTTTCCAATCACCTTATAAGTTTTCAGCTACCTTATTAGTCTATTTTGCCAAACATAGCATACATGTTGGTTTTTAGTTTTTAAAATGCTCACAATTTTATCTTGCACATTTATAGTTTTATTTTTAAACCTCATACATTTGCTCATAATTGCCTGGTTAACATGTGTGACACAAGTATTATAATATTTTTATATTAGTAATATAGTATTAACTTTTTTTCTATAGCCTATAATGTGCTGCAATGACCCATACAAACTAAACATGATTTAAATTTGAACAATGGTTACTACCTTCCAATAATTTTACTCTCAAAGAGTATTACATAAATGATAATGCCTTTATTAAGAAATTATTGACTACTTTGAGCATTTATTTATTTACTCATCATTCTAAAATATCGGAACGTCGACAATGTCAATTAAGTAGTAGATATTCAAAAAATTTATACCTTTTAACATTCACGTTCTATTTATATTGCTTTGACATCTTTTCATAAATTTTGGTTTAGTTATTCATATAGGATACTAGTTGTAAAACCCGTGATATGCATATCTTTCTTATCACAACTTATATTTCTTTGTAGTTCATAATTTACGAACCATTCTAATTTAATATACTAAGGATAGTAAAGAAATATAACATTCCCTTAACTCTCTTAAAGTGATGCTAAATATATTTAAATTTAGTAATCTCTCCTTTTTTTCACCAGTTCTGAACATTTTTCAAATTGCACCTCACATATTTTGGAAGTGCTAAGAATTGGTAGAAAAAGAGGGAGTAAGTTACTAAAATTATACCAAACAATAAGTTATTATAAATATACAATAAACATATATTATAATAAGTAAATCTTTGATTTTTGGTAGTAAATTTTGAGAAGACTTATTTATAGACAATGTCCTCTTACCACTATAATTAAGCATTTATTTGTGACTATTACCTTTATAATTATTTGAGCTATTGTATGTGATGGCACAAACACAAAGTATCAATAAATAGTTTTCTAAAGAGAATAACAATAAGTTCAAGTTGTCAATAGCCTTTTTTTTTATGATATCTTTATTTTAATTGAATTAAAAATATGACTTGATTATGGTTTTTTTTTGTAAGTACTTAATGGGACATATTCTTTTCCATTTAAGGGCTAAACAAATGCGAAAGTACGTACATAACACGGTGCAATTAACTTTTCGTCTCCTATATGAAATATTAAGAGGAGGATGAATATTGATGTAAAAAAAAAATGTGATCTCCCATATACCAAACGCTAGTATTATAGCTATAACAATATAATTTTTACAAAATCCATGTGCATTATTTGTCACTTTGTTGCAAAGGCAAAAAAACAGTTCACAATGTAAATTTTATTACATATTAAGTTAAATAAAACAAATACATGTGTTAAAAGAGGAGTACTTTATAGTAGGATATACAAAATGATACATATGGTTAGTTTGTAAGTGAATAGAAGGAGAGACTCAACTTGGGTTTTCCATAAAAGAAGGGCATACAAAAAATACAGTTAGAAAATATCATAAGTATAAGATCAAATTAAATAGTAGAATTAGAAAACATTTTTAAAAAGTGGAAAATGGTCCTACGAAAAATCTTTAAAGTAAAATCAATATGATTCTCATTAAAATAATATTAATTACCATTGTAATTGTACCTTACTAATAAACAAAAATAATGAAAAAATTAATTTTTTTTTGTTGCAAATCTGACAACCTTAGTCTATCCTCTCCTTACACAAGATTGAAATCCAATTTATGATTTGTCATCTATGGATCTTAAAAACAAAATTGAGATTTCAATAAATTATTTATAATAAATATGGAAATCTTATTAACAAAAGGGGAAAATTAAATAAAATCTAATAGCCAACGATTAATTTACCCAAAAACTACAATGAACTAATTTTTGTTTTTAAAAACGTTATAATAGAACAAAATGTCTTGTATGAGACTATTAAGTTTTAATTGATTTAAAAATTAGTAATATTGAATTAAAATTAGACGGTCTAAAAGTGGTTAGTATTGTAATTCAAAGGTTACTTAAAAGCGACAACTTTTACCCAATTATGGTCACATATGATTTTAAATGAAGATTAGATTGTCCCTTTTAGTAATTTGTGATAAGAGAATGCAATATATATATATGGGTGTATTTGTTGATAATATTAATAAAGAAGGTTTGTATTTCATTATATACAACAAAAAGGTCGAGCTTATAAAATTAGACTGCCTTAAAGTAGTCACTTTTTCGTTTGAAGTGGTCATTTTGATCACACTGTTATTTTCACTCAATTTGTGACTATTATGTTATGTTAAAATTAGATCATTTTTAATTATTTGTCTTATACTTATCAAGTTATAAGAGAAAACCTATAGAAAATTAATGAAATTGTATCAACAATGTCGTTATTAGATGCTTGGTTTCAGAATAAAGACTGATAAGTAACTGAGATATATTTGGCAACATTTGACATTACATCAAAAATAAAAAATGAAACGATAATCATAACACAATTGTAAAGAGTGATCTAAAAAATATCGTTATTAGATATTGATAATTTTTAATTTTAATTAAGAACATATTTTATATAAAAAAATAATGTTGACTCAACAAAATGTACTACTAAAAAATCTTGTTTTGGGCAAAAGTAGACTTCTTATTTGCAAGGATCTCCCAGGTTATCCTCATTTAAACTTGTAATAATTAGAAGCAGATATGGTGTGAAGCAATAAACAATCTTTTGTGCATAATAGACCGTTACCATAGCATTAGAGCAGCTCCAATGGTGATAAATTTATCTTGCTAAAAAAAAAAACAATTGCAATAACATCTTAGTGTTTGTTTGGTTGCCAAATAAAATCATGGGAATTCACAATTCCCATGAATTAAGAATGTAGAAGTTGTTTGGTTAACCAAAATCATGGCAATTTAGAATTCATGGGAATTTCCAATTCCTAGAAAATGGGGGAATTTGCTTACCTAGCCCCCCTTGGTGATTGGAAATTCCTATGGAATTTAATACCTACATTGCAACCAAACAAGTTTGGCCGATTCCCATGAATTTGTAATTCATTGGATATAGAAATTCATAGGAATCATGAATTCCCACATTCAACCAAACAACCACTTAGACATGTTGGGAAAAGGTTACGAAGATATATTAAACAGATTTATGTTCAATAAATTAAAATATTAGCACAATATGCTAACTATGTTAAATAACATAACGTCATAGAAAAATTGAAGGAAATCGCCCTTTTAGATACTTAAGCATTAAATATTTGTTGATAAGAACACCCAAAAAATAAGAATCCGGATAATTTTACTTCTGAATCCGGATTTATGGTCCGTTTTACCATATGAGTCATCAATGAGATGCTCGGTTCGTGATACCATGCCCACGTCGCAAATCTACATCTCATGAACCCTCTTGGGTCATAGGCTAGATCCGAAAGGAAACGGTTTTTGAGACATCGCAAACTCTCAGTGGCGACTCTATATCACTGCACAGAACACTGCAAAGGGCACAATTTGCCCCTGACCTCCATCAAGCCTGCCTCACATGTCATGACGCAACCTGGAAGGCTGCCTCACATGTCATGACCCAGCCTGAAAGGCTGCCTCACACCTCATGACGCAGCCTTGTCTCCTGAGTTTTATTCTGTTTCTGCCACGCTTCGATTATGGGAACCTGAAAGTCCATAGGAACGGTCCAGAGGCCCCTAGCCTCGCCGTACTTCTTCCCTAAATGGTGGTTCTCGAGCGTACTCCACTCTTAAAAGTTAATCAAATAAAAACAAAAAAAGAGATGCGAGTCTGTGCGCGCACACAAACGCTGTCGAGTTCTTAACTCGACACATCACACATAACATAAGCTGACTCATTCAGCTCTCCTAATCGAGTATTGTCATATATCCATATACATGTGACTTAACCACAGAGTCAGGTCATCATTTAGGTGTGACCGAGAGGGATCAGTTGATTACCGCAGTCTCACGACAATAACGTCAAACCCTAGCAAGCCAAGCGTTATCGATAAACGTTAATCAACTGACTAATGATAAAATCAATTCCGGGTATATTCTTAATGAGTTTTAATATCGTAATCGCACTTGTCGGAGGACACTTACTCCAACAACTATGTTTTAACTGTCTATTGTTATTTGTTACCTTCCTAACTAGTGGAAGAAACACTAAAATAAAAAAGGGAAGAACGATATGATCATTCACAAAACAATTTAATTTCTCATCTATTTGCACATTGACATGTTGAGTATTCACTATAAAACATTACTAGCTAACATGGACGGTGCATAATGGTATAACTACACCTCATATAATTTTGGGAAAAAATTCGTTAAATAGTGATTTTATTAGGTTGTTAAATACTACTAAGTTCTCCATCTCGTTCTTTGAGAGAGATATAGTGAATTTTTTTATGAATTTTTTTCCTCTAAAATCATCAGAGAGAAGAGGACGGGGGTGGGGGCAAGTGTATCTACATACCCTTGTTCACTACTATTAGTCTAAATCATCTTCATCCACACCATATAAGCTTTAACCATGTCCTTTCTTTTCTTTCTTTCTCTCTACCATCTCAATAAGAAGCTTATGAGCCTCCATCTTAACACCTTTTCTCTTCCTTCCTTTCTCATAAAACTCTAGCTGGGTGAGGAGTTAAGAAAAATTAGTGGTGGTTAAATAAATGAAATATGTATCGATTTGCTGTTTTTAAAACATAGCTCAATTGGGGGTGAGAGTGGGGTTAGGGGTAGTGGGGAATTTGATTTGGTGTTATGTGATTGGTTTCTATAAGTTTGTTGAATGTGGTTGTTGAAATCTATGTGTTGGTTTGCTGTTCATTTGAACCTTTAAATTAGGAGTGTTTGTCCTCTTGATCCTTGTTCATGGATGAGCTGGTAGTCGAGACTAAGATGTTAACATTCTATATATGTTTCGTTGTTTGTTTATGTGATAAGGGGTATATGTTTAATGAATATCTGTCATTAAGGTAATGATATAGGGGTAATAATTTCCTCACCTCTCCATTGGGTTAATAGTACTCTCCCAATTGTGGGTGGTCATAACCCAATTCTTCCTCTTCCAACCACCACACCTTCATCCCTGCATCTCCTTTATTTTTATTTTTATAGTCCTTTACCCCCTTAGAACATTGTCCTCAATCCAAGCGTGGTCTAAGCTTATGGATTTGAAAGGAGGGAGATATATATGCAAAGAGTTACCGAGGAGTTATTGAGAGGTTAAACACAGGTTGGGTGGATGAAGAAAAGTCACAAGAATGGAAAAAGAGTGAAAGGTTGTGCAGTTTGGGAGGAAACAGTTATGACTGTTACCTAATTATTTTATTATTATTATTAATGTATAGGTATTTAGGAAAAACTTGGTTGATAATGGCCCATTTATGAAAACCTAAGCAACTAACACAACCGTTCAAAAAAGATCAAGACAACCTTGTTAAGGAAACATAAATACTATGTGCATTAATAATTTTTCTAAAAGAAACCACCATAGTTAATACACTTGGTTTCCATTGACAAAAATACCCTCTTTAAAACAATATATTGTACTCTCATCCTCTCTTTAGTTCAGATTAATCCCCACCCCCTACCCCACCCACCCACCAGTCCATGGACTGTGCACGTGAGTGCACAGTAGAACATGCATACAAAACCAAAGACATTAATGTCCATTCAAACTCACAACAATGTCCATAAAACTTTCAACTAATATCCATTAAAAATCAAACCAATATCCATATAAAATATGACTGATATCCTTTAAACATAACAATAATATCCATATAAAAAATAAAAAAAATCCATAAAACATAAACCCCAATCACCACCAGCCACCACCTGCCGGCTGCCGCCCCCAACCAACCATCACCTGCTTTATCAACACTTGCCTCTCACAAGCATAAAACGCCGTCGCCTACCTTCACGCCCACCCAATAGCCCAACCCGACAATAACCTCATCGTCCCCTTAAACGGAAGCCCATCCACGACTTCCCTCACCTCCCAACGACCTAATGGTCCTCCTAACCGACCACCTCTCCAACGAACTCCGGCGCCCTCTCCACCGTCTACGCCACCATATCCGTGAAAGAGGAGATCGAAAAACGGAGTAGATGCGTGCGCGCGAAGAGAGAGAAAAGTCGCCGGCGTTGGGTAGTCGTCGGTTGTGGTCGATTCGTGGTTGTGGGTGTTCGAATTTGACAGGTGGATTGGGAGAGAGAGAAATGAGAAGCGAGAGTAATTGACAGGAGATGAAAGAAAATTAGAAGAATAGCAACTGACAGGTGTTTTATTTTTATTGG
>CAAKMY010118877.1:0-34297 GCA_901111285.1 Corrigiola litoralis | reverse complement strand
AAATTTGATGGGATTAGAATTTAGGGCAGTGGAAATAGTGAGGTGATTAGGGACAAGGATCTTAGGGAGTTTGAGGGTTTGTGCGTATTGCTACGACCTAACGAGAGCTTTTTTGCGAGAGTTTTTTCAGAGAGCTAGAGATCGAGAGGAAAAGTGTTGAAAGTAGAACGAAAAGAAGGATCTGTGCATATATATAGGAAAATAGGAACAACATGATGTTGGAGAGATATAATGGGCTGTTATTGTTGGACTGAACCTAAAGTAAGGCCCTCATACATATGACATGAATATGGCATATGAGCATAATAATAATAAAGAGAAGCCCAAAAGTTGTGGGGTATATAATATTTTTCCATAATTTTAGTTTAGTTTAAGCCAAAAACAAACATTGGGGTGCTACGTCATGAAAGTACCTGTCAACTAACAATCAAATTTCATTAAATTGTACTACTTTTATATCATCATTCAATAATCATATCATCATCATTCATCCACATAACTTCAAGCAAAAAATCATCCTTCAAGCAAAAATTATCCTTTTTCTTGCTTTAATTTAACCATCCATCATTTTAATTTTTCTGGGTTGTCTGTCAAGGTTCTATTTTTAGCCATGAATCCTGAATAGTAAGCTCTTTTTGTTATATATTTTTTGTCCTTTTTGGATTTATATTTATTGGGATTTTTGTATGATTGGGTTTTGTTTGATTGGTTTGTCAAAGTTGATAGCTTTTTATATTTATTTTGTTGATTTCAGGTTGTTTTATTTGATTGTGACTAGTGTTGAATTTTTCTTTACTTTATGTTGATTGGTTGGGAAATTGTATGACAGAAGAAATTCATTGGACTTGTATTTGGTTTTGTATGATCAGCTGTAGCCTGTAAGTTGAGAGCTACTTTTTGTTAATTTTATGATTGATCAATTAATAATTACCAGCATGTGGTAGAAAAATCTTGTGGTGTTATTTATTGGGTAAATTTTAGGATATACACTTTAAAGAGGAATAGGGTTTAATAGATAATGGAAAAAATATTACTGAAAAGATGGTAACTTTAGGACTGTTATTTATTTATTTATTTATTTGATTGAAAAAAGGGTATGCAGAATTGTTGGATCATATTCAAGGATCCTCAGTTCTATGCGAGAAGATTTTGTTAAATTTGTTTTGGTTTCGTTGTACTTTGATATTAATTGTGGATGCCGTATGACTATGAATCAATGAGGAGCAATAAGTTTTGTTCAGGGTGGAAGGAGTATAGTAGAACTTTGATAAAATCAAGAGAGACTTAATTTGGGGCATGTGGAGTATATTTTTAGAAGGGTAGCTGAGAATTCTTGCTGAAGTTAATAGAAGTTGCATTACTGATGTGCCTGTTAACTGCAGGCCGAATGTCTGAAAGACGCTAGTCTAGAGCCAATATGCTGACAGCGGATGAATGGTAGTTGGTACAGCTAAGAGGTTTCTCCATAGTGAGGATTGGAGTGTAGTGTAGTTTTATTGGAGCAGCTAAGATTTGTTATTGATTGAACCTATTGTGTGAGCTGTGAGGGGTTCTGAAGGATTCACAGATACCTTTTGTCTGCAGTAATAAGGTGGACACTGCTGAACAAGGGAAATCTTAATTGAGTTTCTTAGTGGTTGTTGTTATTGTCGCGGGTTCACCTTGGTTGTAGTTGAGGACAATTGCTTTGCAGGTTAAAGTTTTAGAGTAAAATTGATTGAATTATGGAAACATAATGGACTACCTTCTGTCATGCAACATTTGATAGTGAACTATTTTAGCCTTGGAGCAAGTAAATACTCGTTGCTTATTGGCCATCCTTTGAGACTTTTTTGTTGGAGAAGAATGATTGACTCTTCTCGAATGAGTATAATGGTGATGAGGTTTTATGGAGAGGAATGTTAATTGTATTTTGCTTCGGAGCTACTCTTTCCATGTCTTTCAATCGCTATTCATCAATAATGTACATCGTGATTGGGATGATGTCTGAAGGACTTTTCGTTTGCTTAAGTAGTTCCAAATCTGATATCAGTAGACTGTCTCTTATCTAGTTATCTGACAAAACCACAGTTGCTTCTATGACTACCCATCATTTTGTAGCTTGTTTTTTGTCACTTTTGTGTGCTTCACATAAGTTTCTAGTGTTGTGAAACGATGGAGAGGCGAAGTTTTGTGTCACAACTGAATTTTTTTGATGGATTTATAGTTGAACATGGAGTATAAGATTGGTAGGAAACAGTCTTTCCAAGAATCGTAAGCATGAAAAGACCGTGTATGAGAATATGAGATACATATGCAACATTTTATCCCTGAAGTCCTAAAATTAATGATTTTAAATTTAATTATATATTCTTTATCAATCGCTTATTCATAATTGAAGATAGCACTACAGGTGTTTTATTTAATTTTTATCTACAGCCATTTGGGTGTCTTTAACTTCCTTTTCTCTTTACAGTGATTATCTCTTCAAGCTTTTGCTTATTGGTGACTCAGGCGTAGGCAAGTCTTGTCTTCTTCTCAGATTTGCGGTAAGTTGAGTTGTTGTTTAATTCTATGGTTGGAACATCGCTTCATGGGGAAGTGTAATCTGTGATGGCTAATAGTTATGTAGGAGAGTTTGTAACATGTATTACTGAAGTATATGAAGTTATGGCAATGAAGTTCTTTTGTCCTGGTGTTTGTTTATACTATAAGTTGAATGCAGAATAGCACACTTTGGATGAAACTCTATTTATAATTTTTTTTTTGTTAATCGGAGACAATTCTGTGGAATTACAAAGGTTTTCGTGTGACTTGTGGGAACACCACTAACTCGCATGGGTGTAGTGTTTACTAATGTTTCAAGCTGTTTATGCATGTTATCTAGTCAAGGAAATTTTCTATATGTTAAATCAAGTAATGACGTGTCACAAAATAAGTCATCGGACGGCATTAAATAGAGCAGGTGGTAATAACGCGACTTTGAAGGTTGTATTCTGATAATGACTTTATACTTTATTGGAATAGTGTTCTTAACAGGAGTAAATGATAAAAACTCATGAAAACCTCTATTCTAAGTTCTACGTTAGATTTCTTATCAACTGTTCTTGATTTATTCTGTATGCGGTGGTTGTCTGAAGTTTTGCAATGTTATGTAACACTTCTTTATCAAGTTTCCTGTACCTAAGGCCAATTTCTTGAGAAGGATGAGATATTTGAAGTGTATTTATCAAGTTAAAATTCAGAGCTTGGTTTAGTATTGTGGCACTTAGCCATTCAGATACATGCAAGTCCTTCAGATGCTGCTGATGTATCTTGTATTAATTTGAAATATTCTTCTGTTTGTTAAACTAACTACTGCACTGATGTATTTAGTCATTTTCTTTTATCGTGTTATCAGTAGTTTCTGCTTCCTCATATTATATGTCGGGACTCGTGCAAGGCTTTGAGATAATTAAATAACTAATTATTTAATTTCACATATTAGTCATTGATTAATTCCATGGCTAGGATCGTTTCTTCCAAGAGACACCTTATATCTCCCAAGAGACACCATTTCTTTATACGTAGGCACCCATTCATTCTTATCATTAGGAAGGAAAATATGAAAAGATTTTAAATTGCACCACATATTTCATACTGTAGGAGTCTAATGTTGGTTTAGTGCATACGACACTAATTTAGACGTCTTAGTACTCAAGGAAATCGGTTTTTACATAAATTGATTAATGCTATTATTAGTTGATTTGTTAATCAAACCCATGTACCCTGATAATTTTGCACTAACATGATCTAGGAGGACAAATCAGAAACAATTGTGTTTTTGCTTCTAAGAACTCTCATCTGCATTTTTCTGCTTCGTAATTTTTACCACGCATGTATCATAAGAGTACATTTGCATCATTAGTATCTCTGATTCTTTTGTTTTTTTGCTGACGATTTGTCCTATGTCAAATGAAGGATGATTCGTACCTGGAGAGCTACATAAGCACCATTGGCGTAGATTTTGTGAGTAATGATTATTTATGATTTTGTCAATAATATGATGCTATGTTGCTTTTGATAGTTTTCACATCTGATTCTGGTTCCGTTCAGAAAATCCGCACAGTGGAGCAGGACGGAAAGTCTATAAAGCTACAAATTGTAAGGATTTTGGAATATTGAATTTGCTTCTTATCATTTTTGTAAGTCAACTATGATGACTTTATTTTGCTTGTTTTAGTGGGATACTGCAGGGCAAGAACGTTTCCGGACTATTACAAGCAGCTACTATCGTGGCGCGCATGGGATCATAGTAAATATGATGCTACCAACCTTGAACCTCTTCTAGTTACTGTCTATTTAAACAGTGATCAACCCTGGATGTGTCTTGCTTGTTTGCTAGGTTGTTTATGATATAACAGATCTTGAAAGCTTCAAAAACGTGAAACAGTGGCTGAGTGAAATTAATCGTTATGCCAGCGATAATGTCAACAAGCTTTTGGTTGGAAACAAAAGTGACTTGGCAGCCAATCGGGCGGTACCGTATGATACTGCCAAGGTAGCTTTCCTGGTGCTTGTATTGATCAAATAGTTTACATGTGCAAGCTCTGTGCATATCATGGCTAACTCTTTTGTGATTGATGAAGGCATTTGCTGATGAAATTGGAATTCCTTTCCTGGAAACCAGTGCCAAAGATGCTTCTAATGTTGAGCAGACATTTATGACCATGACAGCAGATATAAAAAACCGGTATGCTTCATATTCTACTTTGACCTATAGCTGTTTGTTTGATAAGGCGCCTTGAGAACTTATTGAACAAATTTTTCTTGCAAAAAGTTTATGATTATCTATCATTTTTCTCTAATGCAGGATGGCGAGCCAACCAGGGATGGGTGGCAACAAGCCTGGCACTGTCAACATGAGCGGCAAGCCTCTTAATCAAAACTCTAACTGCTGCTCTTGATGGGCTACTAGCAAAATCATCATAGAAGCCATTGGCACAAACAAATGTGTCTCTGCTAGTGAAGGGCATTGCTTATTTGTAAATAGAGGAACAACTGGTCTCTGCTGTTGGGGTTGTAACTATGGACTTCTGTTCCACAAGATCCTATTTAACTGTATCTGTCCGGACAAATTGCATGAAGCTTAGAAAATGGCCATCAACTTGTTATGTTATATATGAATTGTGTGTTTGCAGTAGATGCTTTTCCTTGGGGGTAAATCAGTTTTTTTTTTTTTTTTGTTATTTTATATATATATATAACTCGGTTATTATTACTGACTCAATTAAAAAAGGAAATGAATACAGAACACCTGCAGATCAGCCTAGAGCAATACCAGCTGCCCATAACAAGTTAGACTAATATAGGGGTGAACGATGAATTCCAAGTTCTAATTCATATGCTAAACCATAATATATAATTGGGATGAGTAATCCTCAATGGCATCGGAATCTAAAGTAGAATGTATTTCCAAAGATCACAATATTTCGGGTTCATAAGAACTGTTTTTGGTGTTTTGAGCAGGCAGAAAAGATAAAACTTGCAGAAGGAACCCTATGGTAAGCTACTCGACCTGTGTCCTTGCTTTCTCAACATCTTCAAGTTAGTTCAACTCAGAATCAATTACAGAGGGAAGAATCAGTGACGGGTTATTGTATTTAGCTGGTTGTCAGCCAAGACTCCAAAAGGATTCAACAAGGAACCAAGAACTAACGACAGTACAGTTGAAGTGCCAAGGACTAAAGCAGAAGCTAGCAGATACTCCGTATTATCTTACGGAAGAAAGAAATCTTCTGAATAAAGAGAACCAAATTTCAACCAACGCAAGGGAAAGAAAGAGAAGAAAACTAACAAGGCCAGAACACAAACAATTTTGACAATCTTTTTGGATAAATTTGCCAGATCATACTTGCCACTAGAAAGATGTCTCCATTACAAGAAACACAAAAACTTGAAAAATGACAAAGTAAAGCCAGGCCCGTCTATTTCTCACAATCTGAAAACAGGATATGATTCTAAGTCTCGACACCAACAAAAAACTACAATAAGAACAAAATAGGATATGATTCCAGAGTAAACGTCTTCCAGCAGACAAATCTACTCAAGTTCAACAAAATTTCAAATCTAAGTTCACTTCCTGCCGCGGAGCTTTGCTGGCTGCCTGTTCTTCTTCTTGACACCAGACTTGGCAACTTGAAGGCTTCTGTTGACAACGCTCAACCTAGCAAGGGCGGCTCTCTTCAAGTCAGGCCTGTAGTGGTTGTCAGCAACCTGGAATACAGACCAAGCAATGTAAGACAAAACAACAAAGATTCAACAAGATCAACCATCAGGTCCATCACACATCAATAACAACTGCGGCAAGAATCAGATTTTGAAACTTGAGTGTTGAGACATCCATCCAAAATCATATCCACAAGATTGTCTCAATTATAGATGTAAGAAAAACGGAAAAACAGCTACACTATCAACCTCAATGGAAGTTGAAGCTTGGCAAGGAATGGTCCTACTAAACGTATTTATGTTGCTCGGGAATAACACCCAACAAGGCTGACAGAGTAAAGGCCATCACTCAAATACTAATAGTCACTTCAGGACAATAATAGCCAACATAGCATTTCACCAGATTAGCAAAAGTCAATCCTCCACACCTCAGCAGTGACTTAAACATGGAAAAAAGTAAAGTTTCACACATAGAAACTATAAGCATGTTTGCACGCATGAAAGTTCACGGAACAAAACTACACAAATCCTAGCTCATACTAACTTTGGCCACATCTATGACATTATAACACTAATCAGTTAAGGAAACGAGCACTAAGCAGAAGGTAAACAAGACATTTATTTACCTGGTTCGCAACAGCCTTGGCCATCCTGGGGAACTCTTTCTTCATTACGGACTTGTGAGTCAAGCTCTTGGGCTTGTTCTGCTTCCTGGTCTTGGTGGTAGCGAGCACAACAGAGTCTTTGCCTTCTGCTTGGACAGAGACAGTCTTGGGGTTTGCCAAACCTACAACAATAAACCCACAATTAAAAATCAACACAATGTGATCTCACAAAATAACATCAATTGTCCCTCAAAATGCTGCAACTCAAAGGCATCACTAACTTAATAGGAACATAAGTAAAACAGAAAGTAGTTAAAGATATCATTTTTTTATCATACAAGTAAATAGAGCTATGCAAGCCGAATGAAAGGATTTATATCTACTTGTCATAAGAGTAACCGGTCTTTTCTAAGATATTGTGATAGTAACATGACCTCGCTTTTTCATTAACAGCATACTATATCATTTCATTTCCAAAACAAATGATTTCCCCTTACATGACCAAATTCTAGGGAGCAAATCTATAAAAAAAAAAAAAAAGCATATACTGATGGAACGCAATCATCAAAAAAATATATGACATCGACAGGAGAACACCACTTCCACTCACAATGTTGTCAACCTCAGCCTAACATTCTCAAAATCTCATATTCTTCATTCATAATCAACCATCTCAAGCCATTAAACTCCATACAGCATAAGACCAAACAAAACCCACAAATCATTATCACAACTTCTTACAAAAGACCATCTACTTTTGCAAGATAAATCAACCCAAGCTCTTGACAAGCCCAACTTTTCCAGGCCAGTCTATACGATAAAAAGACAGTCTCTCCCACAACTTTCAAATTTATCACAACCAACCTACAAAGCACAGATCATATATTCAACAAACAGCGAACTCCACACAACCCCAAACAAGAATCCAACAGTTAAAAACCCACCAAAATCCACAAAGATTCAAACTTTACCATCAAATTCATCAAATTGAACAAAACCCAAATAGAAATGAAATAAGCATAGATCACATACTCCACATACAGCTATCTCTATACAATCCTTAACAAAAATCTATCAACTACCCACCAATATAAACGTCCCAAAACCCACAAAAATTCACACTTTATCATCAAATTCATCAAATTAAACAAAACCCAAATAGAAATGAAATAAGCTTGGATCATATCAACAAACCGTTACCCACCAAAACCCACAAAGATCAAAACTTTACCATCAAACTCGACAAATCAAACAAAACCCACAAATAATCCACAAAATGAAATAACCCAAGACATTAAATTAAAGAAATGATGGATAAAATAACAATACCAGAGTATTTGTAAGAGTGGACATTGTAGAGGTTGTTAGGCTCCTTACTGAACTGGACCTTAGCAGACCCATTTCCAAACTGCTTAACCAAGAAACAGTTGTTCTTCTTCACTATCTCCCATACCAATGCCCCTGATACTGTTGCCATTTCTCCTCCTGCATATTTACAATCACATAAAAACCATTACTTCATCACATAATATATCATATCATATCATAGGTTAAATTAGATTATATGAAATGGGTACTTGGAATGACTTACTAGGGTTAGAGTTTGTAAGTGTGCAGTAAAATGGGGAGATCACAGTGGGAAGAAGGGAGGTGATGGGGAATTACTAGGGTTTTATATGTGGGTTATGGGAAAAACCCTAGTGTTCTTTGTTTTAGCATTGTGGGCTTGGTTTTTGGGCTGGGCTTCCTAACATCGTCTTCTTTTTGAAAGTGCCCAAAAGTTGAGTACAAGCTACTGCTACTACAACTACTAGTAGAGTCGGCAAAAGTTGACACGGTAATACGACACGATCGGGATATGGGAAATTAGCGGGTTTGGGTTTATATGTTTGAGCCATTTAAGTAACTGGGTCGATAAGAAATCTGACGCTATGGGATATGGGAAATTAGCGGGTTTGGATTGATATGTTAGACCCATTTTTTTTTCGTTCAATCACGTACAACCAGGTGTTTAAAAATGTTCACTTACCTTAACAAGGTGAATAGTCCTCTCGCTCTAATTCTTACTCAAGAAAATGCTTTCGCGTCTGATTACTTGCCAACCGAATTTTTGTGTGATAAGTTTGAGCATGTAAGGTGTTTTGTATTACAAACCATGTTTTATTATTTTAAAAGAATTCTATAGTTTTTTGTGAGATACATGTCATTGGAATTCTTGTATGGATTGATTTATTTGAAATGAGGTCAAATCCAAATGTTTATGCACTTATATCGTTGTTTTGATTTAAACCGCAGCTGATCCTTATGGTTTCCTCTGCATGGGAACTAAATAAATATGGGTGAGGTCACTGGTCCTCTCCCGCCTAAATAGAATTCCTTCATAACTGCTCTCCAAGGACTGTTATGAGCGGAATGTGTGCACTCAAATCTATTAGGCTTTGCACGTAGCTTTAGAAGGTGTGTTAAAGCGTAGGACCGTGCACTATTAAAAACGATATATAACTGCACTGTGATAACTTGTATTTGAACATCTTTTAACTATTGTTTTAAAGGTTTATGAGTTGTTTTGTAAATCTTTAAAAATGAACTTGATTATATTTCATGTCTTTTTATGTCGTTTGCATATCAAATTGGCTTGCTCAGCCTTGTATGCTCACACTTGATGTTTTGGGTTTTCCCTATAAAACATGTATCTACCTTGTTTTAGTTACAACTGCAGGTAAAGAACGTGCTTGATTGATGTGCATGCAAGGGCATATAAGCATATTGGAGAACATTTTGTAAACTCTATTGAAGTGGCTTTTGAGCCAAAAGCTTTATTAGTTAAGTTTGAATAAACATTGATTTTGAGATATGTAAACTCTTATTTGGTTTTTGAATCTTTTGTAGTACTTTTACTATTTAAAGACTTCCGTTGTTGAACATTTTTTATATAATTGTGTTTTTTAAGGACCAATACAGTGTTTAGCATTTGTTATGCACTAGACATTCGACCCCTCGCAATGTCGGGCTGTTTCAGTATCAAACTCTCCCATTATTGGACTTTTACTCTCCCACGAGTAATCTAAGTCTCACATCTAAACTCTTGGGTCCATCAAAACAAAAAATCATGGAAAGAACACATCACAAGTTATAACTTCTCAACTCCGAATACCAAAGCCAACAAACAACCTCATAGCTAGACTCTTTCACCAATATAATCTCAAAGTGTCAGAGTTTTAACCATCTTATTAATAATTTGGGCCACAAAAAAGCTCAGGCATTACAAAATCCCTAGCTAGGGAGAGATTTTAAAAGCTTCGATTGGAACTTGGTTTGATCTCGTCCAATTAATTGATTGTGTGCTTATTGACCCTCAATGATTGGTTATAATTGCATGTATTAGTATGAAAGACGTCACAAAGTGAATTGGATGTGCACTTTAAAATCTTGTGTTCTCAAATTGCATGCAAGTACTCGTTCTTTTCATTGATAGCTATTCTTGTGCATTTTCGTAAGTTGCCTAAGAAACTAAGCCGAGAACAATGATGAGAACAATGTCACCCTTTGTTACCCATACCATATTTTTGTTCAGCCTTTCATCCGTTCGCCCATCAACTATTGTTTTATGAGGAAGTGCTTTGTGAATAATCGGGAGATCATCTATGATATTTGGGAGATTTGGCAATATTTATGATTTATATAAGATTTTACTGTAAGTTATTGAAAAGGAAGTGTCCATGTTCTTATTGATGTCTGCTATAGAAAATGCTCCCTCAATTTCCACCAATTCTTTGCATTTGACTTTTCACACTTGTCAAGGTCATACTTTGACCATTGATATCCTAAAAAATTTAAAAAATTAAATTTATAAATTTATAATTGTTAGATTTGTATTTGAAAAAACTTTAATAAAATTCTACTCCCTCTGATCCACTCAATTCCCCACATCCATTGTTTGGCACTATTTGGAACTAAACTTTTATTATCAATAACACAATATATATGATTTATAAAAATAATACAAATAACTTTACATAGAAGTATTTGTAAATATAAATCTAAGAATTATATATTTGTAATTTTGTCATATCTAATTTGTGACTTATAAAAAGTTAACTCTTGTGAGGAAATGAGTGGATCAAAGATAGTAATTTTTTGCATTATATATTTTGGTTTATTAACGGTCAATATTCTACAAAGCAGGCAAATTGGAAGGATACCTCCATATTTTTGGTATATGCAAAGTATTTCGAATTTTATTATTTATGTTGTATTTCCAAAAAAAATGGAAATCCAACATAAATTGTACAGTACGTAGTACCTACCAAAACCTCCTCATGGAATAAGACTTCATACACCACATTATCTTTTACTCCTTTACTCTCTCTTACTTTACCAAATCACTTCATCTTTCCCAAAGCTTCTTCAACACTCCAACAATGGCTACCTCAAACAATACCAAGAAACCAAAGGCCAAGCTTCACACCAAATACCGACTCCATAGGATAGCCCTTGCTCTGAAAAGGGCACGTTTGAAACTCACAAACCGCCCACCTACTTCTTCATGTGCACCTAATGCTATGGTGCCCTTTGTTCCATCCACATCGATGCCATCTTCTTCCTCCGAAGCCTCTATGGAGAGGCTTTATGAGTTTGTGGTCCAGTCTTTTGCTCAAGTAGAGACTACGTTTGCTACTTTTGGTGAACGACTAGACACTTTTGGGAAAAAGCTTGATACAATGGGTGATCGGCTAGACACATTTGGCGCCATCCTTGATAGGCTTCGCCCTGATGCTGCGCATGCTGCGTAGTCATGTTTGCTACTGCATGTGTACTAATGGTCTAGGAAATGTTCCTTATGCTGTTCCTTCCTTGTCATGTTCCTATCTCAGTTTCTTCCTCGTTCCTGAACCTGCTCCTTCCTTTTGATATGAAACCAAAGTTTTTGCTAGCCTACTGGTTTCGAGGGATTGCGAATTGGGTTGTTATGCATAGCTTTACTTAGACTTGAACTTGAGTTATGTTCATGCTTTTCTATGAATGTCTTGATTGTAGTTACACTTTGTGGTTGAGCGCAAGGTTCTATCTCTACTAACTATATGCTTTTTGATGATGTCAAAAGGGGGAAGCTATCATACTTGTCACTTAAATGGTCGTTTCATATCTTTGTCTCTATATTTAGTGGTTGTTTGGTTGCCAAATAATATCATGGGAATTCACAATTCCCATGAATTAAGAAAGTTGAAGTTGTTTGGTTAACCAAAATCATGGGAATTTCCAATTCCTACAAAATGGGGGAATTTGCTTACCTAGCCCCCCCTTGGTGATTGGAAATTCCTATGTAATTTAATTCCTAGAAAAGGTTTATGTGAAAGTCTTCATATGCAACCAAACAACCACTTAAAGATTTGTGAAAGTCTTCATAGAAAAGGTTTATGTCTTTGATATCTCTTTTAACTTGGCAATTTGGGACTACTTGTCTCTAGCATCTATATTGTGTTTTAGTTTGAGTGTGTTCATAATAGTTGTTTGTCACCATCAAAAAGGAGGAATTTATTGGACCATTAAAGTGTATTTTTGATAATAATAAACTATCAGATAGTGAATGTGATAATACAAGCTGGTCCTTGGTGAAAAATGCGCGAGCAGCGGCGATATTGCAAACAAGCCATTGGAGAAGATGAGTTTGACAGAATATCATCAAATGACACGGCAAAAGTGCTTAATATAAGAGGTGGAAATTACAATAAAAGTAAGTCTAAAAGAGTAACAAAATAGACTAAAATATACTGAATTACTCACTATGAAATAGTTTGTATCATTATGCAAATGGAAATCAATACTTGTTCTGTTTCAAGTTCATTCTACACCAAGTCCCCCGACGGCCCTACCCATTCTATTTGGAATGTCCAGCCCCATACTACCGCAGCTACCAGCATCGACGCCTTCCCCAACGAGAACTTCAATACGCCCCACACAACTAACCAGCAGCAAACCCTCCACCGATTTCGAACCCAAGCACTGTTTCAATCGATGACGGGGAAAGTCAATGCTAGCAATTATCCTCGTCCATAAACCAAACAAATTCTATTACAAATAGCTTACCTAATCTACACCTTGCCGAAAGACAACATAAGTCTAAGAGTGCATCAATATAGACCTAAACGGTTGAACCACAACTTCAATGGGACTGATGGAGTGAACCATAACACACATAACACAGTTTACTAACTGACCATCATAACAATAATAGAAAAAGAAAACCCGTAAACCAGAACTCTACGTAACACACCTTTAATCGCGAGTTCAATAACAGTTTTACATATCCCTGGGAAAAAGTGTAACAGCACTGCAATGATAACAAGAAAACATCGACAAAGTACAAGATACCAAGATATTCAAGAACTAACAATCCGGAGATAGACAGTCTTCAATAACAAGAAGAAAGCTGGGAAATGTCATAAAAAAGAAGGAATCTTTAAACCTCAACTACGTTTACATTATGTGCAGAGCCAGACACTCTAGCCATGACTGTCTACCATTTCCTACAACTCTATTATGTCATAGCCAAAAACTGAAGCTCCTACCAATCAGGCCGAATGTACAAAGCATAAAATTAATCATATTCGTTACAAGTGAACTGCTGATAAATTAGACTATCTAGCAGAATCTGCAATCTCTGATAAATTGAAACCAGGAAAAGAAAATTTTCGTTTCAACCCCAGCTTACCATAAATTATACCGGGGACCGCTGTCATGTGTTACCCAAACGATGGGCTGACCGTGACGAGCCATTTAGAGCCTCATTTATCCTACTAAATACTACCTTTAGGGGAACACAAGCCAGAATTGGACCTTTGGAAGTCTGACCCATTGCTTTACCCTTTACCATGCCTAGTTTCTGAGGACCAGTCAGCGAAGACAACTTCCTTGTCTTCTTCGACGAGGGACCATGCCTCTTTTTGGACTTGGAAGATCTTCTTTTGCGAGATGAATGATGTCGGACTTTGACTTTCTTGATTCGACGTGGTTTTGGTTCAACTACAAAATCCGCTTCCGTATCTTCATCATCCAACTCACAGCTGCCACTTGCTCGATAATCAGAATTCTCGGGTTCTAAATACTCATCTTCTAGAACTTCAACTGGAACTGGATGACCTGTTATAGGTTTACCATTTAACTTGCTCATGAGAGAGATATAAGGGACATGCTGTGCCTGGGGCCTGGTAGCTTCCACCGTGACTTCAACCTCATACAACAAAGAATCTGCATACCCGCTTCTGGTAGAAACATCAGGTATCTCAAAACCGGAACTCACTAGATAGCATGACTGATGATATGGGAATGATCTTTGTGAGGAGGCCATTGCGACGTGATTTCTACGATCTGTGAACCCATTGATTATACCATTTGAACTCGAAGAGAAGAGGCCAGGATTCTCATGACCTGTCGCGTAAGCGTCTGATTTGTCATAAACTATATCTGCTTTCTTTCTAGGGTATGGTTCTTCAGCTTTGCTCAGATATCTCACATTCCTTTTTCCTTTTGACTGCCACTTGGAAGCACTTTTCTCCACCTTTTGGTCGACAAAGCTAGCCGAGTAGGTAGCCCCACCTTGACTTTGTGCTTCAAACCCAAAAGATGAAGCCTGAACTTGAAAATTCCTGATGGAATTTCCTCTGGAAGCACCGATGTAAGGCTTGGAGGGAGAAGAGGATTGCCAGGCCGGGGAGAAACCTAAGGAGGAAGAAACAAAACATGATATACATTGTAAGTTGTAACAAATGAAGTGACGAACAGACAAAATTCAGAACATATGGAGTGTGGCTGAGAACTATTATATCACGACTAATTGAAAAACAAAAGGAAACCAAAACAGCAGCTCTCCCTAAATGTCACAAATATGCTGGTAAATAGCCATTTCTGAAACAAGACCTTACAAAGAGCGAACCTAATTTCATAAAAATACACCATAAAATCAATAAGAAATTTAGGCTCCCTAGTTCCAGTGGATGTTCAAGTTTGTAAATTGCTTGGAAAATAGATACAGAAAGGCATGCCTGTCCAGTGTATAAAATAAATCCTGACTAAGGGAGAAACTGAATAGATGATACAGCAATTTCAGTGTAGAAAAAAGACAAAGCAGCTACATGATAATATACGAATCATATCTATAATGCTAATCACAAACGTACCAGAGAGACACAGTTCCTCATCAACAAATGGGACATCAAATAACATGTCTGAAGAATCATCTTCTGGAAGCAGCTCATTGAGCAGTTCAGCATCCTTCACCTTGTTACCATCTTCGCATTCATAACTAGGAGATACTGCATCAGATCTCTCAAAAGGGTTCGCAAACTCATCACAAATTATGTGGACAGGAACCATTGTTGAATTCTCCAGAACCTTCGTTAGTGGGCGTCTTCGATATTTTTTTTTCAGTAGCTCTTGAATATGTACCACTTGAGATCTCTTCTTCCTTAATGTTGAAAATGAACTTCCATTTGCCAGAGTTCCCACTGACATACAATTAGCAGCACGGATGTTATTGAGTGACACACTACTTTGTGGTATTGGATTTGGCAATGCTAAAACTTGATGTTTCCTCTCCGAACCTATGCCCAGGTCATTGAGTCCTTTCATGCGCTTTATCCCTTCACTTCCATCGTCTTCTGAATCATATGGGGTCTTCCGCTTCCTTCCTCTCAATTGCGGACCCTTACGGTGAGCAAAACCATTAGTTTCTTCATATGATATACCAGAGTGGGACAACTCTTGTGTAGACGTTGAATCCTCTTCAGAAGTACTTGTTGTTTCCTCTGAACTTGTTGCCTCAGATGAATACTCACTGTCTTTGGAAGGATGAGAAATAGATGCAGAACCTCTTTCACAATTAAGCGGTGCTTCACTGTCAGGACAACCTTTGGACAAGCTTGCCTTTTCAATTTCAAGAGCCTGCATAACAGCAACTTCTTTTCGTGGATATTTCGTTGATCTCCTTGCATTTTTAACAGCAAGGACCTTTGCGTTCTTAATGCAGGAGTCATATTCTCCACATCGAAATGCCTTCACAATTTTAGTGGTTTCAAGATCATACAATTCTCTGGAACACCCAAAAAAAAAAAACAAATCTTAGAGATACAGTTCTTATCACAACAACAACAACAACAAAAAAAAGAATTTAAGCGATAGAGATACAGTTCCACAGAAGGCTCAAAGTCTCAAACATCCAAAAAACATACTAAGATCCAACTACAACATGGCCGCAAAATATGCACGGAATAAACTACCTCTGGATCTCAGTCAATGCATCAAATGAACAATGTTTCAAATGCTAGCCCAGAGACAAGAAACATGTAAACAACTACATCAAAGACAGTAACATCATCTACGCCAACGTATATAAATAATCATTACTAAGCTTGGCAAACAGAACAGCTCCAAGAAGTTCTTTCAAAGTAAAGAGGGCAACCAAAACTTTCTCCAAAATATAAAAAATAGAAAATCTCAGAGGGCACTCAAATTCTGAACTTTAAATTCGGGATTGCCCAAAATAAAATGTAAAGGACATTCGCTTAACTTGTCTACACCAGCAAGGGCAATGATGCCAGAAAGACTACAATCATAACACCGTGAGTTACCTTCCTCATTTTTCTATACTTGAGTACAAAACCACAAATAAGGCCCTGGAGCACAAAATTGCTCTAAATCTATAGCTAGGGAATCGTGCATTTCTTGGTTGATCTAAATTGGTGCTGCAGTGTACCAAATTTTACATTTTAACGAAACACATCAGCTCCAAGGATGTACTCAATACTCATGATCACAAATTCACACTTGCAACAATTGTATCCAGTTGTGTGAAGAGCAGCAGCGCTCCATAGCGCACTCAGGAACTCCTAATAGTTCCTTACCTTCATACTTCAGGTTTCATTTACTTAACGTTTTATTAACTAACCCACAGTCCCACACAGGAGGAAATCAGACATTTCCTTAAAAATGTGCTCGGAGAGCATTTTGACCTTTTTCTTAGACAATTCAATAACAAAAGTAAGCACTAGTAAGTCCAGCTAACGGCACGGTGAAGCAGCTATACTACTGAAGTTAAGTCCAGGAGGCTGTATCAAACTTCCTCAATTAATAGACACAGCCTATAGCTCTAGCAACAAGCACGACATTAAGGCAAAAGATAGAAGGCCCGGTACCTCAACATGTTATGGTGGAAAAAAAAAAAAAAATCTTCCAAGATGATCTTGAGAAGGATCAACAATGAATGCTGGCACATGAGGACCACGTAGAAGTACAAACCGGTTAACCACAAAACAGACACCAAAATAAGCAAATCCTCCATAACACTCAGAAACACCATCAGCAAAAAGCATTCACTAGCAAAACTTTCTCTTTTTTCAACGCAAGACTGAAAAGCATAAAACAACCAAATAAATATGTATATAAATACCCAGTACAAAAGCCATTCTTTCATGATTCAACTCATCGTTAGATATGATTAGATAAATGGTTATCTCAGGCTTATCGTACAGAAGCATATTGGTATCATATATACAGTAGATACTAGCACACATTTTTAGAATTCAAGTTTGAGATTTTTTGGCATGTTAAAATGTCAAAAATGTATCATCATGCTTTCCAAACAATCGATGTATTCTCGACAAGGATGACCTTTGTTCAGGGAAGCCACAAGATTCTTGAAAAGGGCATAAAAGCAAGGATTAAAGGACAACTTTCAAAACCCTTCTAAGAATGATTGTTTCTTGGAAAAGCCCTTTCCAAACATATCCAGATCCAAGCTTACATCCAAAGCCCCACTGAAGTTCAACATTCAGTTAAGAACTCGTTCACATCCAAGTGGCTATTAAAAAATAGAACTGCACTGAAGCTTAACATTCAGAAAAGATTCTCCGTAGTGTGATCAAATTAAGTAAACTTTTATCCTATCCAATTCACTTGATCTTAATTCGTGTGCCAATGGCATTTCCTAAGAGGCAAGCTATGCAACCAACCAGTAAAGCAAACACCGACTAGCGGAACTCCATACCCTTTTCAACTAAATAAGAGCTTGTTATTTACAGTAAGGACTAAGGTTCAGCAAAGGTCCTCTCTTGGACACAGTCTGTGCTAACCTAGGCAGTAGACACTTCTGAAACATGATAACTCATCTAAAATCTCCACGATAAAAGCTCAGTCAACCAGGAACTATGCTACCCCTCGACCTTCAAACATCCTTCACCCTTAACCCTTCAGCTCTCCTCCCCAACCAGACTACTTGACATTTCTTGAGCCAACAAAAACTAGAACCCAATACGACAAAAACCTACAGTCATTACCCCACTTCCGTCAATCTTTTGACGCGATATAGCATGAAGAAACACCAAATGATACTTAAAACAGACAAATTTGCATTTGAAACATATACAGTCAACATTAAACAATGGGGATCGCAAATGTCACATTTCCAGAAATATATCCTCATAAATCCAATGCTCAAACACATGGTTTAGTTCAACATTGGCACTTCAACCTATGACCAACGACGGGGCACACAAATGTCAACATTCCAGGAACAGAACTGGACAACAGCAATGCTCAAACACATGGTTCAAGTTCACGAATTCGCTCGAAAGTTAAAACCAACAATAGGGGTACACAAATGGCACATTTCTAGAAACAAAACTTCAAAACTGCAATAATGCTTAAATGCAAATTTCAGTCCAACATTGGCACTGCAACCTAACACCAACGATGGGGCAGACAAATGTCAAATGCTTCAAGTTCACAAACTAGCTCGAAACTCAAAACCAATGATAGGTGTACACAAGCCACATTTCCAGGAACAAAACTTCAAAACTGCAATAACGCTTGGCACATTTCCAGGAACAGAACTGCATAAAAGCAATGCTCAAACACATGGTTCAAGTTCACGCCCAAAAGTCAAAACCAATAATGAGGTAAAAAAATGCCACATTTCCAGGAAATAACTGCACAACAGTAATCCTCAAACACATGTTCAAGTTCACAAATTCACTCGAAAGTCAAAACCAATGATAGGTAATAGGTTATACCAATGCCACATTTCCAGGAATAAAAATTCAAAACTCCAATAATTCCCAAACACGACTTTTAGTCGAACATTGGCACTGCAACCTATCACCAATGATAGGGCACACAAAAGCCACATTTCCAGGAACAAAAACTGCATCACAGCAATGCTCAAACAAAAGTTCAAGTTCAGAAATTCGCTCGAAACTCCAAACCACTGATATGGGGTACACAAATGGCACATTTCCAGAAACAATACTTCAAAACTGCTATGCTACTCATACACAAGGTTCAGTCAAACATTGGCACTGCAACCTATCACCAACAATGGGGCACACAAATGCCACATTTCCAAGAGCAGAAATGCATAGCAGAAATGCTCAAACACACATTAAAATCCAAAAATTCGCGGTACACAAATGCCACATTTCCAGGAACAAAACAGCATAGCATTGCACAGCAATGCTCAAACACAAGTTAAAGTTCACAAATTCGCGGTACACAACAAATGCCACATTTCCAGTAACAAAACATCACAACCACAACCACAACACTACTCAAAACACAACTACACAAGCTATACTCACAAAAACCGACACAGTAGAAAACCCGAAAAAACAAGTTGGAAAAAGAAGGGACTCACACACTTGTGTCATCTCTACCAAGCAGTTTAATAGGAGTGCCAGATCTCGGCCCGGCCGTCTCAGGCTGCGGCAACTCCTCCTCCCCCACAATCTGCCCCGGCCACCACGACCCGTTTCGCCTTTGCACCCACACCAACCCTCCCACCGTCGAATCCAACCCTTTCCTCTCCACCACCTTCACTCCACTCCCCACCATCTCTCTCCTCACTATCTATCCAAGCACAAACCCCAATAAAAATGGTCAACAAAACTCCTCAACACAACCCCTCACAGTACACTCCAAACACCTCCACATTTCACCTAAAAAAGCACAAATATCATACACAAAATATCAGCAAACTTTGTCACTTCTTAGCATGCACCAAAAAGGGTTTATGCTTATACAAAAAGTGCAAAAGATCTGAGTAAAATAAAAATAGAGTGGTGGGTCGGTTAGATATAATAAAAGAACGTTTCTTTATTCATTTTAAAATGATATATATTTCATTTTTTTATAAAAAGGTTCTTACTTTGTGTTGTGTAGTTGATTTTAGTACAGTAGAGAAAAACCCAGATGGGATTTGATGGTGAAACTTAACTTCTTCCTCACTCACTGTTTTAGTAAGAAGAACAAGTAGAAAAAAGGGTTTTTGTTGCTTTTCTGCAAAACCCTCAAGTATGATTTACTGATGAAGGGGGGTTTAAAGTTTTGGTTTATTTTTAGTAAACTATCATAAAGTTTTGGTCTTTGTTGTTTTTAAGTGTGTCTTGAGTTTGTGTTGTGTTTGGATCAAAGTTGCAAACTGTTGTGTTTTGTGTGTTGTTTTCTAGAGAGAGAGGAAATGAAATGAATAATATAGAGTGATGTTTATTTTAGGTTTTTTTTTTTAGTCTTGAGCTTGGTCAGGTGAAGAGAAAATCATAGGAAAGTAGATAGAACAAATACAAGTGTTGGAGTGAACTAGATAATATACTTATTACAGCTAGTTTTGGCAGAGATAGTATCTTTTTATCGTAATAGTAGATCAAGTTATGCTGTCTCAATAAAGATATATAAATTTACAACTAATTTAAACTTATAAACAGCTTAAAAAAATTATCTAAAAGTAGACGGTCTTTTATAATAATTTGTGATATATTTTTCGAATGAGGAAAATGAAATAAAATGATTCATATATTTTTAGTTCTGTTTTTTTTTTTTTTAAGTTTTGAGGTTGGTCAAGTGAAAAGAAAGTAGAGAGAGAATATGTAAAAGTGTTTAGAAATGAATAATATTTTCTTTCAAAAAAAAATGTGTAAATGTGTTTGAGAAATGTAAAGTGGTGTTGAGTTTAGGATTTATGTGTGGTTTTATATGTTGTGTGTGCACACATGTCCCTCATGCATGTTGGGACCCACTTCTAATCTTGCGGCTGTTGACACGCTGGTGGGTCCCACTATGGAAAGGTTTCTCTTAATCAACGGTTGAGATTGTTTCTTGCTTGATTGATCATGGTAGTATAACTGTATAAGGTTAGTACTAATTAGTAATTTTGTCTGAGTCAGTGAATATTTTTATTTTACTCGATAATGTTAATGTTATATTACATTTTTGTTAGTTAATGAAACGGCAGTGTTTTGATTGTTTAAAGTATTTGTGTGGGACCCACTTGTTTGTTTGTGTTCCTTTTGAGCTTTCTTTAGGTTTTACTACTGTGGAGTTTGGGGTTTTGGGTTTTTTGAGAAGAAGCTATCATCACTGAAGCAAAAATGACTGGTAAGAATTAAATGGGTTATCTATACTGCACATTATTTGTATATGATTGGGACTTTTGAGTATTATTATTTTTTTTGGTATTGCTAAATTTTGTAAATTTTTATGTTTAATTATGGATGAGATAGCATTTCATGGGATTATATCTGGATTTTGATTGTTTTATTGTGAAATTTTGATTAATGGGTAGAGCATTTAATCATCAAATTTCATGTTTGGCAGACGAAATTAGATAAAGTTTTGTGCTTTTGGTGTAATTCGATGAAACCCAGATGCTGCAATAGCTTATTTGCATCAAAGATACAATCTTGGGAACATTTTTTTTATTTTGGCAAATTTGAGTTTATTGCATTTGTTTGCATCACTAGTTGGGATAGTGTTTTATTGAAGTTGTATGTTTTTTGGTGGTAGACTATGTGCAGGAACAAGAGATGGAAGTTGAAGCACTAGAGGCCATACTTATGGATGAATTTAAAGGTATGTAGTATTGGTTTTAAGGGTGAGAGCTAATTGCACTGTGCTGAAGCTAGCATTTCTGGATTCTGGATACTTATATGTTGTTTTTCGTGTTATTTTGTTTGATGCAGAAATTCACTCTGGGGAGAGTGGGCTTAATACTTCTAAACCATGTTATCAAATCACTATAGATCCGCAGGTACTTTGATAATCTTACGCCCCCCCCCCCCCCTCTCAAATTGTCAGTTGCTAGCTTTGTGTATGTGTTGTAAATCATGATTTTGTCGGACTTGTAGTTTACTGTTAGTTCTGATGGGTTTCAAGACTGGAGACTGGATCCCAGCGATGAAGTGATTCTCAGCAGCTGCATTTTATTTTTCAAGGGAGGTTTAACCTGGAAGTTAGCCAATTATTGAACGATAGTATTTCTTTTCTTTGTTGCGATGGAAGCCAACATAGATTTATATCGAAATTTTTCTTTTTCGCTTCTGACTCGGTTTAATATTTAGGAGAAGAGGTCAACCTTGTCAGAGAAAGTGCTGGATGCATATTTACAGTTAGTGATACTTAAATGTGTTGTAGAACTTGCCACTAGTAAAATTGTGACGTGCATTGCGTGAGGGCCAATCTGATTACAAGCCATGCCACTCTTCCAGTAAAATAGGCCTTGTTCAGGTGAAATAAAATTGGCTGGAAATTTTGTGAGTCGCTTTAATAATAGGCTGTAGCCACACTTCTGGTGAAATAAAGTTGGCTGGAAATTTGACAAGCTCGCTTTTCACGAAAGACAAATGTATACTAGGAGCAGTCCTCCTGATTAGAGGACGTTACAAAAGTCAGACATATTACTGTAACCTTGTGTTCTGAGGGGAAGCAGGAGATTATGCAATTTAAAATGCATGAGATGGTCTTGTTATGGTGTCAAATGTCACCTGAGGATGTCCTGTGATCTGTAGCATTGGCCCCTTGGTTAAGTCTCTGTGATTTACCTCATAGTCATTAAGTAAACCATGTATTTCTCGCTTATTGTCTACTTAATACCTTATTACCCTCCAGAAGACAAATGTCCCGGTCATGTAGCACTGTTTTAGTGTGAAAGATTACATGCACTGCAATTGGGTGCGTTTCAGATTCCAAGCCTTGTATGGGGTCTTTAGGATGATAGGGCATATCATAGTGAGCAGCCAAAGGTTTTTGTGGATACAATTTACATGACAGCTTCAAGCATAATATTTTGCCTATTGCCCTCTTTTTCTACATGATGACAGCCTCATTCTGACTTTCCGATCGACCCTTGTACCTCTACGAGAATTGGCCAAGACACCTAGCAGGCATAGGGCGAGAAAACCTGGATGGCTGGGAACAAGACTCCAGCTTGGGACCTCTATTTTTGTAGTTGGGGTTTTAAACACCTGCGTTCAACCTGGTTTTTTCTTTTACTCTAGTAGAAAAGTAGAAAAGAAAAGTGTATATATTTGGATGTATAATGGCTGCTGCTATGAGCAAGAAATAGAACGGGTGCCGGGGGGGTTAAAAATGAAAGGAAATGATGAAGTTAAAGCTGGGTTGAATTGTCAGGAAGTGTTCAAGTACGACTTACAGATTTTGGGCCCAGTTTTTTCTGATTAACTAGGCTATTTAGATTATTTAGTATTTCCTCTATGTGGGTTGTGGAAATACTGGGAGGGCTTTGCAGGAGACTTTCGGTAAATTTCTTATCGATCAAATGGTTGGGAGATTGGATTTTGAAGTGCCGTACACAAGCGTTCATGGACCTTTGTATATTGCTATGGAGATTAATGTGCTCAACTAACTAATATGATGGACATTGTGAAAGGAAGCAGCTTATGTACCGATAAGGTCTTTTTGAGGAGAAATGAAATCGGAAATGCGGAAATTTGCCTAATGTCGTTTAGTGGTCCCTTTATACTTGTGAATATGGAATATGATCTGAAAGTCCTGATTGCCCAAAAATGAGTTCAACTCGGTCAATTAGTCGCGGATGCAACCCTAACAGTTAGCCTATACGAACTTTAAGCTTATTGGTCAATTGTGGGCTATATCATGTTTATTGTTTACAGATAAATCATTTGAAGTTAGATGTCAGCTAGTTTTCCTTTTTTCTATCAGTTTTATTGCTGAACTGATTAAATGCATGAGTTTAGGATATAAACTTTAAAACTTGTGTTTGGTTTGATAGTTGGCAAAATACTATCAAGTGCCATTATGCTCCTTTTTTTGTTTTAAGTAATAAGGTCATGGGATAGCCTGCTTATTAAATTAGAAAAGAATCTTTTGGCTCATAACCTTTTCATCAGCCTATTTCTGACCTGTTGGAAGTGTGCTCGCTGGCAAGAATTTCCGTCATGATTATCTGCCAGCCTTCAAACTGACAAACTCTAATTATTAAAAAAGGAACTGATAATCTTCCTATCTTTATATCTAGGAAAATCTAATAAAAAAATGTAATCTTTGTCTGATATTCAGATAATGATATTCGTTTAATGAATAATTCAACTTGTGTATTTATACATGTAATAACCTGCATTTTGTCATTTTTCGAAGAAATGACCTAATTTTGGCCTGAGGTGGTAATACCGAGAAATTAATGATAAGCTGGCTAATTAGAGAGTGCTTAGTTATTCAAGTGTCTATTCTCATCCATCTTAAACTACAACACCAACCACCAACCCCCACCCCACAAAACCCCAACGCCACCGTCCCAAAAGCCCCACTGCACCCCCCATACACCTCCTCCACCAAAACCCTCCCTCCCCCCAAAACACCACCCCGCCCCCTATTATATCACTCAAATCACCATCCCCTCCTAAAGAACCACCATGTTACTACCGAAATACCATCACTTCCCTGCAAAAACCGCCACCAAAATACCTCCTTGACCCTTGAAAACCCCACTCCATCCACGATACTCCACCCCTTCCCTCGACAGCATCACCCTCACCACAGAAAACCTCACCCACACTCTGACACTCCCACCCAAATTTGAGTTGGCAAAAGAGGGAGGAAACATGAGCAATGCCATCTGTGTTGAGTGAGGAGAGAAAGTGGAGCGAGGTACGGAGAGAGAGAGAGAGAGAGAGGGTGGAGGGAAACAAGGAAAGAAAGGAGAAGAGGTAACCGGGTAAGGGTGGCTAATTTGGAAATACTGAACACTCTCTGATCAGCCATCTCATGATTAATTGCTCGGAATTGCCTCTCCACCCAAAATTGGACCATTTCTGCCATAAATAACAAAAGGTTGGGCTATGCATGTACAAATTCACATGTTGGATTATTGTATAAAGATCAGACAAAGGATTGATAATTATATTGAATTTTCCTATTGTCCATGCAGACTTATCTGCCCATTCTTTCCAGTGATGCAACTACCGCAACTGATAGTAACCTCCATCTGTTTAAGCATAAACTGAATATTTTGTCTGGTTAAAGTTTATCCATTTCCACTCTTGTCCCCTTTAAATACCCATCAGCCGGATGCCATGTAATTCACATAGAAGACCAGAGTTGAACCAAAGCCTGAGGTGCAAGTCCGTGGCCCCGACTGTGGCAACTCCTCTGAGGATGAATCCTAGAATGTCTTGGAAATATTTGTTTTCACCTTTCAGCTGCCTTTTCCCTTCATTTTCTCTTTTATCATCCGTGATGCTTTTCTAACTTGGTTCATGTCTTTTCTGTCTTGAAAATCTGATAAGCAGAATTCAAAACTGGACTGGAGTGTTTTCATGTATTTTGTTTATTTGCTTGGGCTTTATTACTACATGTTTATTTGCTTGGGCTTTATCACAAGTATACTCAGCTGGTCTGGCAGTTTATGCATAGTGCTGCACCAGGCAGTACATTTGTATAGAGGTTTCACTTATCCTAATATTTACAGTCGCCTAAATTATATATTATTTTTGTTGCAGGATGATGAAGTAGACGACTCCGGCTCAATGCCAGGTAATAATCTTATCTTATGCTATATCTTTTGGCGTCTTTTGATCTCTTATTTGTTGAAAGGATTCTTGGTGCTGCTTAGTTTAAAACTTAAATTTCCTGCTCTAGGAATTAACAATTTTGATTTTTTCTTGCAGTTCAATTGGCATTGATTTTCTCCCACACGGAAAACTATCCTGATGAACCTCCTTTGCTTAATGTCAGAAGGTCAGTCGTACGTGCAATAATAATTTTGTCTGCTTGTGCATGATGAGGCGAAGATTTTCATTGGTCATTCGTGACCTAGTTGGATCAGAGTCTTGCTTCTACCTATACTTCAATGTATACTGTCATCGGTTGTATTCTTTGGTCTTGAGCATGGTTTAATTTGTTTGTGAAAGATTTTCAGTTTACGTGGAATAGCAAATGAAGATCTGAGGATTTTGAAGGAACAACTTGAACAAGAGGTTTGGTACTTCGCAATTCCCTCATGCATTACATGTGATGTTTTTTTTTTCTAAATTGTGTTCATTAACTGTGTGAGCTGAATTGTTTTTCTCATCTACAATAGTACACGATAGTAATAAATACCTATGCAAGTTACAATCCAATCAGCGGTGGAGCCAAGATTTTGGGTTAGCAGGGGCGAAAAAAATAAAATAAGAATTCACTTAATGTACAATAGTACAATAAAGATTACATTAACAGAAAAATCTTATAAATAAAAAAGTTCAATTTTCTTTATATAATATTTAATCATTTAAAGTCATTGGCAATTACCCAACTATTTGTAAATAACATAAAAATACTGAAAAGTAGCAAAAGTAATTTACCTTTATACTTGTTCTATGACTCTATAAGGGAGTGAGTAGCAATTAGAGTTGATTACTTAGTTTAAATTGTTGTCTTTTTTATTGATACATTAGAGACCCAGATCATTTAATTTACAAATAAGAGTGAGATACTAGGGGGGGGGGGGAATAGGGAATAAAGCTTGAGTGAGATTATAAGAAAACATTATTATGGCAAAAAAATGTCACCGAAAAATTAGCCTTTCCTCCTTAGTTTAAGGGAGTGAAGGAGTGACAAGTATATTACTTGTTATTAACCCGTACTTCTTAGTTTAGTGAAACAGAACAAGTGGGATTGCTAAGGCCCATGGAGTCCTCCTTCTCCTTCAGTAACTATTGCTAGCAGAGTCTCAGGGGCAAGTAGCAGGGGCAAAGTGAATTTCCAAAGTTATATTGCAATTGCTAGCAGGGGCATGAGCCCCCCCCCCCCCTCCGCCTCTGAATCCAAACCCCCTTCTCCTCTAAAAACCATACACTGCGTGAATATAGAAGGCGTAATCAGGGATAATTATAAATGTAACCTTGGATCCTTTCATCAATAGTCTCACCGGTTTTGGCATTGAGCTTGTCAGCTGATTGTGAGAGAGCAGCATATAGACCTCACAACAAAACTGCAATAAAAGTGTAATTAGTTCCTTGAGAGGATTTTCTTATCATCAGTGATTTTTACGTCCTTTTCATTTTATTTGAAATGTCTTTCTTTTTGAGAGAGATAAGGGGGGGGGAGGGGGGGCATGTCTGTCATATCCTTGAATGCAGTTTTTTATACAGGAGTAGTTTTAATTGGTATTTGGAAGGTGCCAATAATGTGGGTGGAGTAGAACCTAAAGGAGCTGCATTACGATTTATTTGGGGCGGCGGGTATTAGATCTACTGTCTTTTTGGGTAAAGGTTACTGGTGTATTCAAGTTTGTTCTAATCAGTCTCATTCGTAGGAATCGGTCCCTTTGTGAATGTGTTGCTTTTTGGACGCCATTGTCCATCAATATGTCTCTAGTCTTAATAATATATCTGTGCAGTAATAATGGAATATAAAATTTTGTAACTGGTCATATTTCTTCACTTTTTGTGCCTACAACAGGCTGCTGATAACCTTGGGATGGCGATGATCTACACATTAGTTGCATCTGCGAAAGAATGGCTGAGTGAAAGATTTCGTCAAGAAGGTGCAGCTGATACCACTGCTGCTGATGATGCAGGAAAAGATGAAGTATGGTAGCACTTTTATCTATTTCCTTACTCTTGTCTTTTTGTTGCATGTTACTCTTGAATACTTCTCCTTATAACTCAAGGGTCGAGGCTTGAGGGGAATTGGAGTTGACACAGTAGTTCAAGGGAGGTGATATTGTAACTTCTCTTTTGTTAGTCTTCATGTGTTTAAAAGAAACATCAAATTGACCTCTGAGAATACGGACTCTAGTAGTCTATGTAAATTCCATCTAGTGTAGGTTGCAAAATGAGGGTCTACAAGAATGTTACTGGCTCATTGTTGTTGCTTTCAGTGGCTATATTGGATATAAGATGTAAAAGTTGATATTAGCCTAAAATATCTGTTACTTACAGGTTGCAGACTAAACTAGTTCGATTGCAGTTTTGAAAGAACCTCAAAGTAATAACCTTTGTCATTTGAAAAGTTTTACACTTTGACATGTCCAAGCACCTAGATGTTTCGGCACATAATCACCCAAAATATTTCACTTATAGGCGCTCTGTTTTTGGATACTATGGGCCATTCTTTTTGTGCCACTTTCATATATATAATTGAACACAAAATTATTGTTACACTTAAATTAAATATTAGCCTGCATCAATGAGCTATACATGTTGTGTTGTACTTGTATTCCCTCTTCAGATTATCTGTCTGTTGAAAACTAAGCAAGATAACTAATGCTGTGTGTATTGAGAGATATTCCCAAATGAAAAAGTATGGAAAGTGGATTTAGGCAACGCCGTAAATGTCAGATCTCATGAGCTGAAGCAGCAAGTTGAATAATACTTTTACAGTTGAATAAAAGTTGAAGTGAGGATTTATAAACATATTTCTAATGAGTCTAAAGAAGTGTGTCACATTGCCATGATGGTTTTAAGAATCCCATCATGTTCTTTTCTATTTCTTTTTCCATCTAGAGTTTTGGTATCTTCACTGGGTGCATGCAATCAACAAGTTCTTTCCATCTATTATTTCTAGTTGTGCCAATAAATCCTTATGCTAAATTGGTTTTTATATATGAATGTGCTCACTTCTAAGTTCAGGTCATTGATGATTTTGTTGTGCCATTAGGTCATAGTGCCACATGGAGAACCGGTTACTGTAGACACCTTCCTGGCATGGAGAGAGAGGTTTGAAGCGGAGATGGCACTAGAGCGAGCCAAGTGAGTTTACTGGTTTTAGTTCCCCCACCGTAAACAACTCATATTTATTATATATCAACAATCTCTTTGATTTTAAACCATGAATTCTTTTTCTAGGTGACTTGTGCAAGAGTTACACTTTGCTCATTAGATATAGCACGAACCTCCTGAAATGGTTTTGTTTCTTGTTCCCACACTAGCCCTGCAAAGTGTGACACAGTCACCGAATTATAAATTAATGAATCAATACATGTAAACGAATGATTTTCTATGTGCTAAGTGAAGACATATGAGAAGGGTATTTCAAGTTTTAGGCAAAGTCTTTTGTCGTCGTGGAAAACCGATCAAAATTTTATACATGTTTTAAGGCAAGATTCTAAATGCAAAGGGGTGAAGGGTACTTCTTGTGAAGCAAGTAAACATTAGCTAAAAGAAAATGGTTAGAGGTCTAAAGGAGAGGTCCTTTTTTCACTAAAGTCATCCTGGGATGGTAGGTTATTTTAAAAAATTATGTTCAAATCTAGTTTCTTTCAATACTTTGGTACTTGTACTACATAAGAAGCGCCATTCGATTCTTCTCTCTTAATGGACGCTTTTACTCCCTGGACTCATATATTTGCTGCGGCTTTCAGGTTAATGCCAGACTCTGCACTTTCTGCCCCCAAGGAAAAGAAGCTTAGTGGAAGGCAATGGTTTGAAAGTGGAAGGGCAGTTGCCGCAGCAGTAATTTTCTTTTTCTTACTCTAATCCTCGCTTATTCTTTCTTATTTTAGTCAGGAACGGGATTGGGCCAGGAGCGACCTTATTTCCTTTTCTTTGCTAATATCTGAGAAATTGGTTCCTATACTCTTCTTTGCACCTAACAGGGTTTGAGTAATCAAAAGACTCTAGATGATTGTTTAATGAGACCTTTCTTTTGCTGTATTTAAGCAAAGAATGATAGTTATTAAGTACTTCTAAGTTCTAACCATGCATTGATTGGTATGCAAAGTCCAGTGACCTTTGCTATTCCTTTGTTTCTATTCCTGTTGCAATTATAATCTGTAGGATGTGTTTCCTCAGAATTGTTCTATTGAACTTTATCAGTCACTGTAATATTATGAAGTGGTCTTGTGGAGGGGAAGCAATTCCTTTTTTTTTTTTCCTACGAAGTGTGCACTTCAGAAAGTCTTCTCCTTACAGCTGTATTTTGGCTTATGAGATTTATTAAAATATATTGTTTGTTCAGATAACCGATTCTGCTAGTCTCTAACCTTCGCTCTATTAATAGTGAGAGAGTACAGTTCATCACCAAGGTCTATCTGATTATTTTTGGATTCTATACTAGTTGGAATGTAACCAGTATCTAAATTATGTTTGGAGTGAGTTTAGGATAACTTGTGCAATTTCCTTTTTATTCTGAACTATAATTTTCTAGGGAGGGAAAAGTGGGTTTAAACTTTCAAACAATTCATAAATTTATAGTTGTAATTAAAGTTTTTTTTTTTCCACAGAGAGGTGCATTGACAAGCAAGGAAGATTCTGAAGAAGATGACGACGAAGACATCGACTTTGATGACGACGACTTTGAAGGTATAAATTTTGTTATTTTCACAGTTTCATCTACTTATTAGATAAATAATCCAGACTACGAACCACAAACGTGTTTTAGCATCTTAGTCTTTCTTTTTTTTCCTTATATTGAAGAAAATACTATCTTTGGTGTGATCTAGATGACGAAGATGACATGCTGGAGCATTATTTGGCCGAGAAATCAGAGGATTCTTCTTCGCATTCCTCTAGAAGAGCGGCTTAAAATAGTTGAACATTGTATTGTCCCCTTTGCTCAACATAACCCAGCCAGGCATACTCTTAGTTTTCCTACGATTCAGGCATGCAGCACATAGGGTGCTGCAATTTGCAGTGGCTGCCATCCTTCCTTCGCCTCAAGTGTACTAATTTATGTAACTAACATCTTTGCGAGAAGGCCAAGGTGATAATTTTGTTCCATTTGGTTTCTGAAAGTTTTAAATTTTCGCTTGTATAACAATCAACCGGGAGCTTAAATCCCCTGGGATTTCTGCCCATTTGTTAGTACAGCTTACAGAAATCATTTTTATTGTGTTTTTCCCAATGAAAGTTGTATTCTGGTTGACTGGTTGTCCATGGTTTAATACTTTCCCGCCTTCCTCGAGAGAATGCATGAATACCACTAGAAAACAGTCACTTTCTGTACTACTACTATCATAAGGCAGCATAATATATCATTTTGCCATTACCATACCGTTTTACACTGCCTTCAAGAAGATCATCGGAAGCGAAGGGAAAAGAAAAGAGAAAGGGAAGTATTTTTATGTTGTTTGGTTTAGCTGAACAGGGAGTCAAAGGGTTCATGTGTTTACTTAGCTAATTATTGACAAATTGGAAGGAAATGATGTGAAATAGTGTTGGTATACTCTCTATTCAAATTACACCAATTTGTGATGAAACAAAAGTGAGCTTTTTAGTTGCCATGGAATGGAAGAATGAAGTGTTTAGTTAGCAAATCATTGAGGAATTGGAAGGAAATGATGTGAAAGAATGTTGTTTACTCCCTTTTTGTTCCATCATTTGGGTTGAAATGAAAGTGATCTTTTTGTTAAGAAACTTTTCCGCTCAAATCTTTTCCTTTCCTTCTAAATCCCACACTAGTTAAGAACCAAACATGGGAAGTGACTCATTTCTTTTCACTTTGTTTTCTATCTACCCAATGCCTTTTACCAAAACAAGAAGTTAGGGTTGTGTGTAAGTGTGTCACCATGTGAGGGTGACAATTTTGGGCTTTGTTTCGACAAGTTCTTGTGCAGTTATCAACAAGTGTTTTATAAGGTGGTGTTGTGTAGTAATCAACACATGTCTCCTCCATTAAGATGGTGACAATTGAAACAAATGCGAGTTGTCAACATCTTAATGGGATGGGTCACAGTGGGATGGAAGATCACACATAGTGTTGCCATTGTGCTTGAAGTTTATATGACTTCGATTGTATGATGTCTTACGGGTAAATTTTATGATGTTGCTATGGTTATGGGGAGTTGGCCATGAAAAAATGGAAGACATTGGCCATATATGAGAGCAAAGCCTACAAACAACAGACAATATAAGAGTAACTAATAAATATCAATGCTTATAAAACGGGTCAATACTTGTTTTAACTTAAACAGTGAATTTTAATGGAGAGTTTATTTGACTAAAGAACCGCAAATAGTTGACACACTCCTGAGAGAACACAGAACGAAATAAATGGAAATTCCTTAAATTTCATCTATTCGTCATCTTCATTTAAACTAATTTACATTTGATGCACTAATGCAGCTAACTCACAACATTTACATTTCTACTGGGCAGAGCTCTGCCCCCTCTTTTACACAAATCCAACAGCAGAACTTCTATCCGATCAATCTTCATGATCCCAATTCTATGAAGGGCTTGTGACTATTTATACAAGTATCTTACAATGTTCCGAGATGCAACATTAGGAATTTGCTGCAGCATCAGAGCTCTATACCCTTCCACTTTCTTCGAGAGAGGAGGAATAACCTTTGGACTCTCAAGCAGTTCAACGGATGCATGCAGACAGATGAGCCTTGAGCGCTCTAGGGGACAATCGGGAGCAACTAACCTCTATTTTCAATAGTCACCTTTCATACGCATCCCTGGTCCGTCATACCTTGCGCAAGGGTTAAGAAAGCACTGATCGCTGCCCCATACACCAAAACGCTGTTAAACAGAACAGGGAAGATACAAAGTAAGAAAATAGTATATTCATTTCTACCTCAGCCTATGTTTTTTTTTTTTTTTTTTTTTTTACAAAGGTAAAACTAAACGAAACTAAGAAATATAATCCAGAGGAGGGAGAACAAAATCCCTTCTCCTACAAGCTTGCTAAAACCTCAGCCTATGTGTTAGCAAACAATTATGTATATAACAGGTAAGCAATGTCTAGTTTCTAGCAGCTTCACATCTTCACGGTTTCTCCCATTACTTAGTTTCGTTTCTGTTATAGATACAGATATCAAACTCTCTCACTATCACTAACTAGAGACGGTAGCCCCTTCTCTTACAGACCCGCATCGCCATCTCTAACTCCTCTTTCAGTCATATGGAGTGTACAGAACAATAAAAGGGACAGTGAAACATTGTAGGATCAAATGTTTTCTACTCTTATCGGTTATCACCAGACCTACCTGCACCAATTCCATATACTTAAAGGAGAGTACCATGAAAAGTGAACGCAAATGAGCATTGGAGAGAGCCTGTGGCAGAAAAAAGGTCTACAAAAACAAGGATACTACTCAAGATAAGAGCTCGTCACCAAGCTGCTAGTCCCTTAGCAGAAAGAAAATAAGATCTTGGACAGGTAAGGCTCAATCTTATCCGGGTATTCTATAGTAAGCAGTCTACTTCGCTCTATAAAACTCTCAAAGAGTTGGACAGAATTGAGACAAGAATGCTACCAGATCCATTTCCATCACTTTCTCTAGTTTTTTCCTCCCCTCTCCTTGGAGCAAAATGAAGATTTAAATTATTCCTTTATAACATACTCCATCATTTTAAATCATTCTCACATTAAATTACTTGTGTTTTTGCAACAAGGTCACAACTTCGAAAAGCATTTGGTTTAGTGGGGGTGGGGAAAGAAAGCTAATGACAGTGATTGCAACTTACTCAGGACTCTCTTTCTGGTAACCAAAGTCCATTGCCCCTTTCAAAGCTCTCTGATATGTTTGTTTCATGGCATCCTGCCACAAGGAGAGCGGTGACAATAGAAAGAATTAGCATCACCCAGCAATTCACAATCAATCAACAAAGATGCAACAAGATTGTGTTATGCTATAGTCAATGTTGGGTTTATAATGAAATGAATTGAAAGCCTCAGTAGACTGTCCTCTCATTTGTTGTGAAGTAGTAGATCAGCGGCCTCAATCAAGGGGCTAACAGAATCTCCTGTACAGAATCTCAAATGAGATACTACATACTAGGGTAACAGTTTCAAGGAATTCAGCAAAGTGTTTCCTTTTGTTTACACATGCAAACACAAAAATGCATGTACAAGCAGCTAAACAAAACCGTAGGAACGCAGTTTACCTAGCTTACTAGTATACTACTTCCATTTCACATTAAACTTCATAGCTTTTTCCGGCACATGTTAAGAAAAGCAATAACAAAAAAAAAGAGAAAAAAGACCTATGTGCTTGTTTTTACTATGTGACTGAAATACAAAAGGGCAAAATTAAGAGACCCACATGCACTTAACTTTCCCCTCCAAAACTTTTAAGATCCCAAAAAGGAAAGTACGAAGAGTGGAACAGAGGAAGTACCCAGAAAGAGATATCAAGACCACAATTAAAAACCTGTGATAATAATGACCCTAGAGAATTTTGACAAAACTTAATACTCCCTCCATTTTCACCAATTCTTTACATTTGCTTTTTCACATTTGTCGAGGTCATACTTTGACCATTAATAACTCAA
>CAAKMY010118868.1:0-19604 GCA_901111285.1 Corrigiola litoralis | reverse complement strand
CCCCCACCCAATGCGCAACGCGGCAACGATCGTCGACGCTCCATTTTTTATTTTCATCCAAACCTTCGGTTTGGCCCACCAAGTGCTTCGCACATGGGTCCGGATCGTTACTAAGGAGTAAACGGTGCCCCACATGGTGCGTCTCCGGCAACAATCATAGCGGAAACGAAGGTTGGAGAGGCATTTGTTCGTTGCAAAAACTGCAAAAACGATGCATTTTACAGCCAAACGGAGGCCGGAATCGGATTCTCCGGCGAAAATCCGGTTGGGAATGGGTGGTCTCGTCGGGAAATGACGCCGGCGGTGCCAGTCAACGCCGGTGGCCGGTGGTCAATGCCGGCGTCGGGGTGGCGTGCGGCTGCCAGAGGGGGAAGGGGAAGTTAGGGTTTGTGAGGGAGGGGTAGTTTGGACTTTTCAAGTGATTTAATGAAGAGTAGATGTGTCTTTTCACCTCCGTATCACCAAAAGCTTTTGGTAAGACCGTCTCATAGAAGTTTTTGTGTTATAAGAATGAGTTTATTAGATGATTCTTTAGACATAATAGTTTTCTTATATGAATCATGAATGAAATGTCTAATGACAAAGTAATACTTTTTTACCAAACAAAAACATTAGATGATTATTTAGACAAAAAAGTTTCCTTATATGAATCGTGAAAGCAATGTCTATCGACAGAGTAATACTTCTTTGCCAAAACAAAAAGGAGTAATACTTGGATAAGATGAAATATTTGAATGATATCACATTACTATAACAAAATGAGTGATGAATTTGTTTCATTGCTCTCTTATAAGTAGTATACTCAACTTAATTCATTCTAGTGGTTACTTTAATAAATTTTTTAAGTCTTTTGGTCATGAAAAATAAGGTTCTGCCCTATTCTTCAATCAAAACATTTAGACGAGTCTGTCACAATTTAAATCACAAGCTCCACATACAATGAAAATACATGATTAGCTAATTCTCAAATGATGACATTGATAAGAATAACACACCAAGGAGGAGTTTCACCCTGGCTATAAATGAAGGTTGTTTCTGCTATGAATACTAGGATTGCCATATCATCTTTCTCTATTACGTTGTGGTATGTATTTGACGGTCACGGTCTGCGAATATGGTAGGGTAGTATGGCTAAGAGAGGAAACTTATTAAAATTCAAGCCACTCATGATTGCCGATAATATACCAATTAACTTTGCCTCATCTGTGTTTGCTTGCTCATCTTAGCTATGAGTCTTGCCCCAACAAACTTTTTCGTTATTGGCAAAGTATTTCACGTAAATCTCATTTCTATCATCTTACCAAAAAAATCTCATTTCTATCATGTGGCATTGTGGCTTAGTTGATGGAGTATGTAGCTTCGTCTCCTAAAATGCCAACTCATGGCTAAATGGTTTCAACTCAATTTAAAAAGGCCAAACATTAGTAAAAAAGGCGACCCTTGAGTATTGAAAAAGACAAGCGGAAATCTTGAAGGATTTCTTTAACTTTCATAAATCTTAAAAGGCCTTCAACGTAACACACGTTTTTAAGTTGTTTTGAATCTTGAAGTTGGCAGCTAGATGTGAACGAACTTGTTGTCTGAACCATGGCAAAACTAAGCATGAGATGTCATATGTAGGGTAATTTTGTAGTTAGGGTAGTTAAGAAATATCGAGCTCAAAATTTTATCTCAACAATGTAACAGCTAATCACTCCGAGAATATATTAGTTATCACTAATTATTAGAAAAGACCGTCTATTTTAAGAATAAATTTTGATGGCTCTTTACAAACTAAAATTTTTGAAGCTCCCTACAAGTCAAATTAAGTTGTAGATTTATATGCTGTATTGGGCCAGCATAATTTGGTATACTTTTATAATATAAGTAGACGGTCTCTCCCAAGACTAGTTGGTTCGTAATAAAGCTTCAAAGTTTCGGCGGTTCGGGAAACTAAAAAATAAAACACGATTATCTTATAAGCCGATCTATTTTTAACCTAAAAGTAGATAAACTAACAAATAGTGTAAAAGTGGTCACCTTTTGTCAACATTTTGTCAACGCGGTCAATTTTAAACCGTCTAATATTAGTTTTATGGAAAATTTCATTTTTGCTACCTAACGTATAACCTAATTCCACTTTGGTATAAATCGTTTGGGTATTTATTTTTTTATATGGTATCCGACAAGGATACATAATTTCACTTAAGGTACATATATAGATTGGCGTTAAACTTCCAATAAATTAGTAATGTGCCAGCCAAATTTGAGTTTGACTTATAATCTCATGCCAAAACCAAAATTAAAAAAAATGACACATGTAAACTAAAGAAATAAACCTAAACCAATTGACCCTCTACCCTCCGTCCACTAGTATCTCTCTCCTCCCCGACCCCCAGTACATTCTTCTCGCCCCTCCCCCCCGTGGTACCACCATCCATCTCCCCAATGACAACCCCTTCACCATTACACAAACAACCACTATAAAACCACGACTTTAGTCACCGACATCTTCTAACTAGCCATCAACATCCCTTTACCCTTATCCTTCATTGCCCCCTCCGATAGCGATCCTAACAACCCACACACACCCCCTTGTGTTACTGTGATACCCCACATTTGTGATAGAGAATTGATGAATGCTTAAATGGATTGATAGTACTACTCATACCAACAAGTTGCAACTTCTTTTCATGGTGCCCATTTACTTAGAAACTCCATAGTTAAGCGTGTTTGGCTGGAAGTAGTACAAGGATGGGTGACCTCCTGGGAAGTTTCCCAGGTGTGCACACAAGTGAGGACAAAGTGCACTGAAAAGACCAATGTTGGTACAGTGGGGTCAGTACACAGCCTGGAGAGCCACATTTGGTGACATTGACCAGCCCGCAAGGGGTTGGGGTGTTACAGTTACATCTGCAACCAACAAACCCCTTGCCCCTCACGGTACATATCAACACATGCAAACACTATTGGTAGCCGTGAGAAGTGCTTCATCTCAATAGGTGGTCCTGGGATTTGGTGGTGCTAGTAACTAGGTCATGGTATATGGGTATAAGGATTGTGGTGGGTGCTTGTAAACTGTGAAGTCAAGCAGTTGGCTTTAAAACTAGGGTGAGGAAAGGATGAAGGGTGGAATAGGGTGAAAGAGTAGGGCTTGGGGGTGGTACGAGGGAGGGATATGTGGTGGGACTGGGGTGGGTAGGAAGGGATGGTTGGGGCTGGAGCGGTGGGAAGGGGTGGGGCTGTAGGAGAGGCAATGAAAAGGATGAGATGGGGCCACATCATCATTTTTAACAAACACTTAACATCGTCGTAAAAAAAGACTCAAAATGGAAATACACATAGTCACATACTCAGATATCTTGAATGGTTTAACCCAAACGACGTGCATCCAAAGTGGAATTACGTTATACAATAGGTACCCAAGATAAATTCATTTTAAATTGCGAGTCTCATACAAGAATCTACGGAAACCAAATAAGAGGGAAATAAAACATTACATGGTTTAATTTGGTTTACTTGGCAAAACCATCCAAAAATTGTTAATAGCATTACATTCCTAATCCGAAGAGAAGCTAGAGTTTGATCTGTTTGTTGGTTTTTGGGCTAGGATTATAACTCTATGCTAAAGATATAAAGAGACTCTGTTTTTTTATCGATAATAAGTCATTTAGTGTTCACGTGATTTGCTTCTTTTTCTTTGTTTGGTTGGATTTCTTTTAAGTGCGGCTGTAACTTTGTATTTTGCTATTGATTGGTCTTGTACTAGATAATTGTCACTACTCTATGGAGTGTGAGGAAATTTGCTCATCACTTTTAGCTAATTTTATTGATGATGAGTTTTAGGATGAGGAACTCATGAACATCTTCAACAATGGGCCTCTTATTCTATTTCAACGGGTTCAAGCACTGAAAGAAGATGCAATTGTTTGTTTAACAATGGAAATTTCATTCAAGGCTATGAAATATATAAAAAAAGGTGTGATATATTTATCCTTTGGTATGGTTTCAACCAAGGAAGAAGAATCGTTTTACCGGAATATGGCACAATCACTACTAAGAAAGTTTGCTACTACTATAAAAATTCAATCATTTATAAAGGTCGAAGCTACTGTGACTTGGTGTTAAACTTTGATTTTGAAAATGTTAAAGCTTCTTATTCAAGAGATTTAGCTTTTAAGGAGATAGGTTTTGGAGGAAGCTAAACAGGATTTCATTGCGCTTCAATTAAGGAACCTTAGCTTTGAATCATGAGGTGATAAGGGAGTTAAAGTCTTTGAAAAAGTTAATATATAACATGACAAAAGTTGAATGTAAATTTTAAACCATTGGCTATTTCTATGAGCAAGCAAAAGGGTAGAAAAATTGTGAAGTCGTAGAGAAACTCTCATCAGACACCACTCAAAGGCTTGTTCCTTCATTTAGGACGTACCACTGATTCTATGTTGGAAAAAAGGTGAAGAATGAAATGTATGAGGAGCCCACAATAGGATATAAGGGTGAGGAAACTATAGCTAAGTTGGAGGAGATGAAGAAGAGGAGTTTGAAGAATGATTTTTTTAGCATCCACCACAAATGGTAACCACATGGCTAATCTACTCCTTGTTATGAGACAGATAAGAGGTAGGTGCCGAGAAGTTGAAAGCTCTTGGTCAATATGGCATCCATTCAACGAGTGGCATTTGTGTTTTAAACTTGTGGGATTACCACATTGGATCCTATGATTGAGGATAAGATCTCATTCCATCAAGAAGATAAGTCTCAAAAGTTCATGAATACCCCATGTTATATGGATTATTTCATGGTAATGGTCCTGAGGAGCGTGTTTACACATTTGTGAACAAGAAAAAAGCAAGTGACTCCTCAAAATTCCTGTTGGAGACCATTCACGATTCTAAATTGTGGGAAGTAGTGGTTTCCACTTCTTGTGGTAGAGATGAGGTTGTGAGTGGTGATGATTGATGAGAACAATTGCCACCATGACATGCAACTTAAAGATAATTTGGGTAGTAATTTGATTGAAGATGATGGTGATCGATCATAATCTGTAGAGTTATGTGATGGGGTCTCTATAGTGAGAGATCATGCAGTTAGCGAAAATGTACCGATTTTACAACAAGAAGGTAGCTTGGAATCCTTTGGATCTAACATATCAATAAGAACGATTGTGATGGTACCAATTGTCTCTTATCCCCCACTTATTCTACCTAGCACTCCACCTTTTCGAAAATGGAAGCGGTGTGTCCAACAACGTCGGTGTTTTAATTATCCCATGCATGAAGGAAAGAATAGGTCAACAGTCTTATAAATGACTCACCAGAAAAGCTGGAATGGAACAAGTATTAATGAACGAAACAAGCTTTTGTTTTTGTGGTCTCCCCTTAAGTTAAAGCGCAAGGCAAACCAGGATGAATATGTTCATATTACTAATTGACCCGAAAGCGGCACCATACACTGCTCAACCTATTGGTTGTAGAGATATCAAGGTTGTCATTGAGTTTGATCGCGAATCAGTGGTTGAAAACGATACACTTGCTATGAGATGTAGAAGGGATAACTCACTTGATAGTTCTCTTTAGGTTATTTGTCTCTTTAATTAATTAGCCTTTGTCAATAAATAAAAAAATAATAAGATACCATACTATCAGTATGAAGAGATATTACTCTAATGTATCACGAACTCTTATTTTAGGATTTTTTTTTTTTGTTTGAACTAATACAAGAGCTCAATGCTTAATACATCTCGATTGATTAATGTTTCAAAGTTGACTCATGCAAAGTACATAACATAGCCAGGGGTCGGCAAGACAAACCCCTTACCATGAGCTACTGGGTGTAGCACATCGCACGACCCTTCCTTTACACCCTCTAGCGCAAAGGCCGATCTTTTCCTCCTTTAACTAATGTCAAATTTTGTCCAATCAACCACGACACTAACCTCCAATTTCCCTTTAAGGCTCCTCAATCAAATTGGAGTCAAGACGCTCATACACCTTTTTTTTTACTGTATTTTTGAGATTCGCATATTCCCCATTACCTTGATGATAAACTTACCCCATATCACACAATTTTAGCGTACTTTTTTTTTTTTTTTGAAGAAATAAGCATATATTCATTTCAACAAAACAATCACCAAATACAACCAAATGAAGCTAAAAAGATAGCCAAAGGAAAAAACCAACTAAACAACCAAAAATATAACTACCCCTGCAAGTGATGAGACTTAGCTGCATCTGACATTTTAGTACTACACCCATACATCCTAATACAAACACTAAATTTGATCAATCGAACAATCTACTCAACTGTTTTCGACTGATTAGCAAAGAGCCTCAGATTTCTCTCCTGCCACAAATGGTATATAGTAGCAGCAAGAGAACACCTGAACATCCTTTTAATCCAATGCTTCCCCTTCACTTTAGCCCTGAACCACTGCAGCTCTCCTATCACACTCCTAGCAGGCCTCTGAACTCGATTCCAGCTAAGAATATGATGCCAGACTTCAGCAGAGACAGAGCATTTAAAGAACAAGTGATTCCTAGATTCACTCTGATGCTTACACAGAATGCATCTATTGACAATGCAGACCCCTCATTTGCAAATATTATCCACTGTGCTGAGAGTATTAGTCAGAGCAAAACATGAGATAACAGCATGCCTAGGGTAAACAACTGTATCCCAGATTTGCTTAGCCCAAAACACAACAGGCTTCTGAATTCTAAAAGAAATCATAAGCAGATATAAGCTTAAATTTACCATTCAGAGTCCAAGAAGATAACAAAGTTTTGGCAGTTTCAATACCTCCTGCTTTATCAACAAACTCATCCCTGATCTTCAACAAGTTCCTCCAAGTCCAAGAATAATCAGTATCAATAGGACAATCCCAAAGATTACTTCTATGCAGATAATACTTCTCAACCCATGAACACCAGATATCCTTCTTATTTATAAAGAGCTTCCAAAATCTTTTCAAAAGAAGAGACTTATTCCAGCTTAGAAGCTCTTTGAACCCCAACCCTCCTTCCCAAACAGGATGAGCAATACAGTCCCAGGAAGCAAACACCATCTTTCTTGCCCCCTCAGCAGAGCCCCAGAAAAAGCTTCTACAGATTTGCACAATCTTTTTCTGAATTTTGCTAGGAAGGAGCACACAGGTGCACCAAAAATTCTGAATGCCAAAGACAACAGAATTTAAAAGCTCCATCTTACCAGCATAGCTCAAGAATTGAGTGGCCCAATGACAGACTTTCCCTCTGATTTTACTAATAAGAACCTGAAACATTTCAGATGTAATTCTAGAGGAATTCAGAGGTATACCAAGATATCGAAAAGGGAAGTCACCAAGAACAAAACCTGAAGTAGACAAGATCTCCTGCTGGACCTCAGAGGAGACTTCACTTAGATAGATATTGGTTTTCTGCTCATTAGCCCTTAACCCTGACATATCATCAAAGCTATCAAGACATACCTTAATAGCACAAATAGCACGAACATCAGCTCTAGCAAAGATCAGCAGATCATCTGCAAAAGTAAGATGATTAAGCTACAATCTGGAACACTTAGGATGAGAGGAAAAAGATCTTGAAGCATAGGTAAGTCTGAGCATTCTTGATAAAGTTTCCATACACAGAGCAAACAAAAATGGAGAAAGAGGATCCCCCTGCCTCAAGCCTCTCTTCCCAGCAAAAAAACCATGAGTAGCACCCTCTAAACAGATAGAGAAATAAGAGGTACTAATACAAGTCATGACCCAAGCAATGTACTGCTAAGGGAAGCCAAACATAGTGAGAACATGAGCCAAGTAAGACCAATTCAAAAAGTCAAAGGCCTTTCTGATATCAACTTTAATAATGCTCCTAGGAGAGGTATGAGCTCTACCATACTTCCTAGCCAGCTCCTGAGCAACCAGAACATTGTCAAACAAATCTCTACCTTTTGTAAAGCCAGCCTGCTCAAGACCAATTACATCAGGAGTAACAGCTTGAATTCTAATAGCTAACACCTTGCTGATAGTCTTATACAAAACCCCACACAAAGCAATATGACTATAATCCAGGACAGAAGCAGGGACATCCTTTTTTAGGGATTAAAGCTAGCAAAGTAGCATTAACCTGTTTCAAAAGTTTGCCTGTTCTAAAAAAATCGTGGATAGCAGAGATTAAACATCAACACCAACAATTGACCAAGCATCCTTAAAGAAACCCGAGGTATAGCCATCAGCTTCAGGAGCTTTGTTTTCATTGATGGAGAACAAAGCGGCCTTAATTTCAGAAGAGGAAACATGCTTAACCAAATTTGCACAATGCACAGAGGAGATACAAGGGCCATTAGGAAAACAACCAGTATTGAACCCAGCTGGGTTAGAATTAGAGCCTAGAAGATCTTGATAAAAGGACAAAAATGAATCCTTAATTCCTCCAGGATCAGTATGCAAAACTCCATTAGCATCATGAATAGCTCTAATTCTATTTCATGCTCTCCTTTCAGCCACTCTAGCATAAAAATATCTGGTATTATCATCATTCTGCTGAATATCAAGGATATTTGACCTCTGAAGAACACTACTCAATTCAGCCTTTCTAAACTTTGAGTATTTCTCCCTCAAGGATTTCACGGAACCTTGCAAAGACAGACTACCAGGACACTCCTGTAAATCCCTCTGAGCCTGAGCAAGAGCAGAGCCAACAACCTCCACCCTTTTTTGAATCCCAGAATATTTAGCTTTATGTAGAAAAAGCAACTCAGCTTTAAGAAGCTTGAGCTTAGTCACAATTAAGTATCCCAAATTCTTCTAACAATAGCCAAGAACTCAGAATCTGCAGACCAGTGATTCAGATACTTAAATGGCCTCTGAACAGGGACTACATCTTTAGAGATAGTGACAATGGCTGAAGAGTAATCTGAGACACCATGAGGGGCAAACAAAATAGAAATATCCATATTACCATGAAAACAGGAAGGGTTACCCAAAACCCTATCCAGTTTTGACCAGACTCTATCCAGATCAAGCTGACCATTAGTCCAGGTGTAATAATCTCCAGTGGCAGGAAAATCAGACAGAGAAGAGGAAACAAGACAGGCAAAAAACTCCTCCATCTCAGTGACATTAGGAGAATTCCTACTAATCCGTTCCTCAGGAGATAAGATGACACTGAAGTCACCTAAACAAATCCAAGGGTCAGTAGTACAAGTAGAAATACCAATAAGATCTCTCCACAAGGACATTCTGACAGATGCATCATTAGATGCATAAACAAAAGAGCAATAAACTTGAAGAGCAGAAACCTTACTGCAAATCAAGCAATGAATCAACTGATCACTAGAATTCAGAAAAGTCACATCCACCAAAGAATCATTCCAAATCACCCAAATCCTGCCATTCCTATGGCTAGAGTTATTATTGACAACTTTAAATCTACTAAATTTCCTTCTAACAATAGAGAAAAAAATTTTAGATTTCACCTTAGTTTCCAAAATACCAGCAACCACCACCTTATATTTATACAGCAGGTCAACCACTTCCTGCTATTTCAGAGGGTCATTTAACCCTCTGATGTTCCAGGAACAAATAATCATGGAACTTCAGGAGGATGAGGGTCCCCCGCCCCATTAACATTATTATCACCTGAGCTCTGACCCCTAGGAGACAAATGGGCAAAAGAATTAGCAAGATTGACACTACCAACAACTGAGACAGCAGCCAAAGAAGCACGTTTTGCAGAGATAGAGTGTTTCACAGGAGTGAAATCAGCAAAAGCAATCTGATCAGGCACATTATATTCATGAACGGAACCACCTTCACTTTCAGAATCAGTCTCCACCAAAACTTCCTCATCAGCATTTCCCAAAGCAGCAGGATCAGCTATATCAGTAACAGAGGCATTCACAGGAGCTGGGGCAGGAACAAGTTTCACCTGCTCAGCAACAACAGCTTTCTTTTGCAACCTCCTACAATTTTCAGTTTTATGCCCCATCTTCTTACACTCACCACAGTAGTGGGGGATCCACTCATACTGAACAGTTTGTGAAACAAACCCACAATATGGAGTATCCAAGAAAATTTCAGAGGGAATATCCTTTGTAATATCCACCTCAATTAGAACTCTTGCAAAAGAGATCTTAGACTTAGAAGTGGTACAATCATCTGCAAACAAGGGTTTTCCAATACGACTAGCAATCTTGCTCAGACCTCTATTAGACCAATAGTAAGGGTCCAAATCCGGAAATAACACCCAAATAGGGACAGTGGTGATATTTTCCAGCTCAGAGCAAAACAGGGGCGACCAAGGCTTAAGAATGAGAGGGTTTCCACCAACATTCCAAGGACCTCCCCTCATAATCGTATGCATGTCCTCCTCTTTAGCAAATTGAAAACAATACCAGCCCTTCTTGTAATAAAGAACAGCAGGCTCAGTCACATGTTTCCAATGCACTGCAACAAACCTCTGAACATCTTGCAATTTAGCTCTAGAAGCTATAACAGTGCCCACCAAAGTATGCTTCCAATAATAACCTTCCTCCAGAATATCCCCCTCCTCAATAATAATAACATCAGCCTCCTTACATTCCTCAACAAATTCCAGTTGCATACCCATATTTGAGCGAGATGAAACCCTAATATTTTTAATGGGGGGAAGAATTATGAACCATAACAGGAGGAATCTGTTCAACAGGTGCAATCAAACTAGAAACGTGACCCAAAGAGCCAAATTTAGGTGGAATAAAATCACTCAAGCAAATATCAGAAGGTTTAGACTTCTCCGGGAGCTGGGTATGAGATATTTCACTCGATACAGCAGAGGTTGCAACCAAATTAACATCATTACCATTCTTAGCTTGCAAGGAATCCGAATCCGCAATTTTCTTTGCAGTTTTCCCCCTTGTCTTAGCCATGATTACAAGACTGTTGGATGTGGGACGGTCCAAAGCTGTGCATGCAAAGCACAATAGTAATCAGTTATGTTTAGAAAGGTTTCTAATTGTAGAGAGAAGGGAGAGCTTCTCTCTCTAGAATTCGATTTTGTGTATTAATTACTTTTTATGTTAGTTTGTGTGTTATTGTGGGTTGCGGATTGAAACTAGTTGGTAGTGACTGTGATTTTAGCAATACAGTTTCCTTGCCCTTACTGATTCAATTTCCCATTTCACATTGTTTTGATGTTAAATCTGTCTCAATTTCACATATAGTTAATATGATATAATATGAGAAGAGCTTTTCATTAAATTCACTGCTAATGCTTTAAAATTCTTTCCCGTATGTGATCCATAATAATTTATCATCCAGTGCCTACATAAAAAGTACCTTCTCGGTTAGACAATATGACAGTACTACCTAAGACTTCTCTAAAAAGAATTAGAAAAACTAGAAAATCAAAAAATCAAAAGGCTTTTAGCAGGTTTCTCTTGGGGCTGTTTCCAGTTGCCACCTTTGCTAACTCCAACCCATTAATTTGGCTATTTGGATAATGGATGGGCTCCGTTGCTTGTCAGCCTTTTAATTTTCTCACTGGGCCATAACTCAAAGCCCGTGCGTCAGGAACATTAAGATGGAACTTGGAACCTTTTTTCTCCAGGAAGAGTTGATTAACAATTTAACATTGTCACTTCAAGAGTCACAAAACTATTTTATTTGTGTCTTCGTAGCTACTGTTTAGAATGGTTCCATTTCGATTAACTCATCGTTGCATCCCAGTATTTTACCAATTACTATAAAGTAATACGGAGTATATGTTGGAATTTATAGGTGATGCCCAGCATTTCTTAGAGTGTCACTAGCTCGAAGTAAGCTATGTATGAGCATTATAACATTATAGAGTTTGCACGCTTGTGGAAAGCAAATTATTTCTCAAACCAGTTTTATCAATGTGGAAATTGATGACTCAAGATTTATGAATTATAAATAATAAGCCGGGGCAGATCCATGTTACCCCATTCTTTTTGCAAAATAGGTAAGAATATGGTATAGTATGGAACTTGTACTGCTTAGAAAAGGGAAGAAAAATATTTACTGTACAAGTATCACAGAAACGTTGCTCTTAGATTCGCCATGAGTCCATAAGTCGCCATATAGTATACAAATGATCAATGCGTCCCTGGCCCATCTCCTTTCATATCGAGAATGCGTGTGCGTGTGTGTGTGTGCAGGCGCCAGGCACCTGCACATTCTTATGTAGCTTCAGTCTTCAGAGATAACTCTTTACTAGAAATATTTAACTTCAGGTGAAATATAGAAGTTAAACATAAATACAAATTAGAAACACAAAAAAGCTTATTGGCACCATAAATCAAATCTGAGAGAAGATCGAAGATACTACGTCCTTGGCATTGCCAGTATAGCAAAGAGTCGAGAGACCTCCCTAAGAAATTACACTTAAATTGTCTGAATCTGAAAGAAACACTCTAGACTTACGTTTGAATCTCAAGTTTAAAAAAGAAAAGTGTTCCAAGGTACTATGCTCTTTGTATACAGCTAAACTTGCATGTGCACAAAACAGGCAGACTGCAAAGACTAAATGACATGAGATTATGCACATAGGTAGGTATTTCACACAAACGTACAAACGTAACAATGACTGAAATATCATAAGATAACTTAGATGCAAGAACTGACTTATCCTAGCAAAAACTCCCTATATGCTTGTTCTGTTTTTTCATTTAAGCTTCTGGATTCTCCCACAGGCCACAACAATGTGCTTCGTCATATCTGATTCATACGGCTATCTGTCTTAGCAAAGCGACCTTTGACTCTTATCCTGTTTTCTGCTTGAAGCTTCCTTGATTCGTATCTGATGTGCTTGTCAAACCTGTTAGGTGCATTTCAAGTAACATATCATGTCTCCATAATATGAAGAAACTTCACCAAATCCCAAATTAAAATTATAAGAACGGACTTGATCTCATTGCTCAGCTTGTATGTAAGTCAGTTGTTCCTCAAGATCACAGTTATGTAAATGCAATTGCTAATTTAATGACAGGTAACACATAAGCATCTCTTACTAAATGTAGCCAAGTAAACTACCCCTTTTGCTTTTCTTCTGTTTTATTCTATTAGTGGTTGTTTGGTTGCCAAATAAAATCTTGGGAATGCACAATTCCCATGAATTAAGAAAGTTGAAGTTGTTTGGTTAACCAAAATCATGGGAATTTAGAATTCATTGGAATTTCCAGTTCCTACAAAATGGGGGAATTTTCTTACATAGCCCCCCTTGGTGATTGGAAATTCCTATGGAATTTAATTCCTACATTACAACCAAACAATTTTGGTCAATTCCCATTAATTTGTAATTCATTGGATATAGAAAATCATGGGAATCATGAATTCCCACATGCAACCAAACAACCACTTGGTTGATGATTCACCTGCTGTTATTCATATACCCAAATTAAGGAAACCTCAGGTTCAGTTTTTGTTCACCCACCATTAACAAATACATCATATCAAGTCTACTATGAATGACTGCTTTCATGCAACAAATAGAAACTCCAAGAACTCTATTTAGAATATTCTTAAAGAGAATTGTATACATAAAGTACCTCCTAGTCCTTTTCTTTTCTTTGTATCGTGATATTGCTGAATCACGATCTGCAGTGGTAAACTCGTGGGCAGAAACTTTTGGAGGTAACCCCTGCGACTCAGTTCCCATGGACAACTGTGAAGTCAATCCATTTGTCGCAAGATTTGCACTGTTACATATGCCAGAATGTGTATCAGAATTTAAGACACTCTCTTCAACATGGCTCTCGGACAAGGAGGATGAAAGGAAAATGTCATTTACAGCCTCAGCAGTATCATTGCCCCAAGTATATGCTCTTGCCTGCATTAACACCACACAAAATGATCTTTACCACATTCATAGTGAAAGTATAAGCCTGTGATACCAACATTAGATCTGCTGCATGTAAGAAGCCAAGAATTCAAAGTTTTACCTGAAACCCTTTTTCCCAAAAAAGAGCCAGTCATCAGTAGTAGGCTACTAACTTTATATAAAATGTAAGACCATTGTACATGTTTCTCCTTGCCCCTTTTCACATTATATTCTGTTCCTGCCGTGTTACTTAAGTATATTTCCTTTGACAGGACAGCATTTCACGTTACTCAATGGGGGAGATGTAACTTGTGAGTATGAGATGGTTGAAATGAATGACCTTCTCCCATTAAGCAAGTTCACCCAACAGTAACACAATCACACAACCGATTAGAGAAGATAATTTTATGACTAGAGCTAAAGCAGTAGAACTTGATGGTAAAACGAAATCATATAGGACGGTTTTGTATTTATTATGAAAGAAATAAGGAGAAGCTATATCAGGGCTGCTACCAGAGGTCCAGTAGCTTCTACAGAAGAAACTTTCAGCTGCAGATATGATACATAGATATGCACATGCCCTTTAGTGAATTAACTATGCTAGTAAGTGAATACTCATAAGATAGTCATTGTCGAACAAGACCAACTGATTGAAGTTCATATGCATCTAATCCATACTGTATTTTCCAATTGTGTCAAACCTCATCAGCTGTGCACAAACTTTTCGAATCTCTTCAGTTTCTGTCAATTTACGAAAATCATAGATGTAAATTGTACTTTTCTCTAATACATTTTTTGTGTTACTTCAAGATTGCACATCGTATCAACCAATACCTGATTGACAATAACAGCCTAGTATGGATCCCCATCATTTAACTGGTCTGAGGAAGTCACTATATGTACACAAGCTTACCTTAAACAGCTGAGAATTATAGAAGAAATGCTAACTGCGGTGAGTATGATATACACATTTCCTACTTAGAAGGTATCTATCCCCTTCCATTTCAAAGTCAAAATAGAAGCCAGACTCAGAAATTTGAGATACCTTACTGTAGACAATCTTGTACATAGCTGACAGCTGATGTGAGTTTATCAAATTTTTACAGAGGAAGTACTAATGATCCAATATTCCGCTCCAACAAGAGTCACCACAGAAAGATAATGTACTCAACGTCACCAAATGTCAAATATTCTTGTGTAAAGATAGAAATTCTACCTTGCATTCCATCATCACAAAATAACATGAAAAAAGAAGAAACTAGAAAACAAAAATTGGAACAGCTTTGAAGATAATCAAACAATGAAGCAAAAATTACCCATCATTTATGCTTTGAAGATGACCCGCTTAAAACATCACTTATTCAGTTTTAAAAGTTAACATGAGAATTGCATCAGCACATAAAGAACCATCCAATACATTTCATCAACTCAGAAAGAACATATCTGCCTAGCCTACCTCCAGAGGTTATGTAGTCTTTTACTGTTTTCACACCATACAGTACATAATGGAATGAGAAGAGATATTGCCAGAAAGATGTCAATGCCAAATGCAGCTCATACCTCATTAGCTCCAAATGTGGGGTGCATTTCATCATTATGGTAAGGCTGAATGTTCCCCTGTATCCTGATATACTTATGATCTTCATCAGCCACACAGTGGTGATCGAAAAGGGTATCTGAATCTTGTTTTATGATAGGCTCCAACTTAGACAGTTCACAAAGCTGCCGAAGTATCTCTTGTTTCTGCTGCCCACAAGACAAGTTCCTGTCCTGAAAGATGATTCGGCATACTTAAGCAAGTCACTATCTCTTCTGATGCATCAAACATTAGTTGTTGCCAAGAGAAACCACAAACAAATTACCCCCTGATGCTTGTTTTCATTTTTTGAATGGAATTACCCCTTGATGCTTAGAGTAATAGAATTAAAGCTAATATTTATATTATGTATTAACGAGACATCCTTTAGTGTCATATGGTTTAGTTAAGCGACAATCAAATAAATGCCAAGCTTTTACAGTCCTAGAGTTAGCATACATATAACTTTTGGTACTTAGCCAACCGCTCCTGAGATATTGCAGATATCTTCAACAGAGGGGAATCTCACATGGAGGTTTGTCTATAGTTTCCATCACTGATTTAATCATGAGGCTCCTGTTCAAAATCTTACTCAAAAGTCGAAAGTAAAGCATAGAAATAAAACATGACATTAAAGGATAATTTGCACTTGTTTGATATAGAAAATTAGCATAGCTTTGAGCAACTAAAATTTTCAGCTAGAACTTTAATTAGTGATGCCACAAACAAATTAACAATTAACCTTGTCATAATCTAAAGATAGCCGTCCTATAGCTTCTGGAATACTTAGCCAACTTCTCCCGTGATACTGGAGTTTTTTTCACAGAAGTGGAAATTTATTGTCCCAATTCATAATCTCACTTGAAATCTACATAAAAATAACAAAAACATAGGCTTGAGCTACTTGATTTAGGAACAAACTAACTAGATATACCATATAAGTTGCATAAAACTGAAAACAAATGGACAAGTAATTAGATCAAAAATTACACAAATCCAACAAAGAAAACCATAATCCTTGCACATATATTAAGCACCAGAACAAACCTTAGGCAAAGAAGGCACCCCCATGGCTTGATAACTATGACTTCTATCACTAGGAACAATCAAATCATCAAGACTAACAACAGTAGGAGTATCCCAAACAAGATAATCAGAAAACTCATCATTTTCCTCATCCAACAACTCATTCAGCAAAACCCCACCAAAACCCTGATCACCACCCTGATCACTAACCAGCAGGTCCTTGCAATCAAACCCCTCAAACCCAACGAATCCCGACAACTCGATAACCGAAGGACAGCCAGTAAACCCCTCCAGAGGCCTCCTGTCATGGTGAGCTGAGCTTCCAGGGAGATTATGCAGCTCATAGTCACAGTTTTGGCACAGCACTGAGTGCTCAGTGAAGCACAGGATTGTAGCAGGTGCAGCATCACATGCATCACAGAGCTGAAAACGAGTGTGCTTGGTGAATAGCGGGTTGGTAGAGTGAACTTCACGGTCACAGGATAAACACAGCTTCGCAGAGTCAGCTCTGCAGTACAGAAGTGCTACTGATTCTGAACAGAAGTCACATATTCGTTTCTTGGTGTTTTCAGTTTGGTCATTTTGTGCATGTGAGTGATCATTTGTAGGTGAATCAGGCATGATTATGGAAGTAGTTTGATGGGTTTACTTTAGAATCTGAAGTATATTGTTTGGTTTAAGTTGGTTTGTTCATGTAAGTTGGGAAGTAAATGTGGTTGTCTGACAAACAGAAGAGTTATAGTTATGTTATGTTGTCTGGTGTCAGAGAAAGTTCTACTACAAATTTTGTGATTTAAAGAAATCTAGTGTAATCTAAAGAAACAGATAAGATTGGTCAGTAGAAGGAAAAGTAGGTGGAAGAAGGCTATAGAATCACGGATGTACGTATAAAGACCTGCTTTGGCTTTATTTGGTCAAGTTCTTTTTGTCGTGATTAAACGTAGACACTAGGCAAAAGGTGTCTACTGTTTAGTTTGAACACCGTGGTCTCTTTAGGGTCATCCGATAAAATTGGAAATATAATAGAGTAGGATTTCTTTATCAATGATGATCTCACTTTTTGATAATTTATATTTGACCATCTCAACTTTTCATTTCAATAATATTTGATAGTCTTATGGTTATGTATGTTTGGTGAACTCGTATTGAACCCGTTTGTTGTAGTATGGTCCTGTGAACATATCTGAAGGGTGCACCGCACCGTGAAATGCAACGCAACGTCAAATATCTCCAAAGGTTGTAAACTGATTTTGCACTATAATGAAATTCTGATAAGATTAATGGACAGTTTTGTACTATAATGAAGTGGTGATAAAGGTAAATGCGTATAAACCCTAGCTAAAACGGTCGAAATGGATGGTTCCAAAATCGGTTTCGATTCTCAATTTTTAGAAATCACAATCTATTGATACCCGGATCAACTAGATTACATGTATGATTTATGAGTTTAATTTCTAGTTTTTATGATCTTAATGCTAATTAAACTTGTTGATTAAGGGCCTTTCATCAGTTACCAAGAACATCTAGCATATTTGATAGGAAAAATTATACTATTAAAATTATTTTAAATAAATCAGGTACCTATAACATGTATTAGAACTGACGATTCTGATTCCAGTTCCAACACGTTACGAACTAGTTGTAAGGGTTTCAGCTCCGATTCTAGGGATATAAAGCGGGTATCCAGTGTTGCTCACCCCTACTATGAAGGAGAGTTTTGTAATGTGGAAAATCGATAACTTGAGCAAAAAGTCAGAAAAATGTCTAGAAATTCAAAATAAACCCACAAAAATCCCTAATACTTCACATGATCAAGGCACTGGTCCTTGTATGAATTCATCAATAATGTTCCTAGGGCTTGTTCTATACACTGTTTTTTATTTTATTTTCAAAAAAGTTGCAAAAATACAGAAAAATACAAAAAGTTCAGAAAAGTTACAAAAAATACAGAAAAATACAGAAAGTTCAGAAATGTTTAGAAAATTACAGAAAGTTCATAAAAGTTCATAAAATTATTTTTAATGTTATTGTTATTACTATTGTTGTTGTTGTTATTATTATTGTTATTATTATTATTGTTATGTTTTTAATAATATCGCTATTACTAATTTTATAATAAATCAACGAGAAAACATTTACAAGAATTTAGAGGAGAGCCGAGACACAATCTGGGCTCCCACTCCTCTAGCTATAACAAAGCTAATCCTAGTAAATATGAAAGCAGCAGCACGAGCGTCAATATCCTGAGCCATGGAGAACTTCTGAATCCGTTTCAGCAACCCAACAGCATCCTTATCTAGCTCTCCTAGAGAAGAAAAGGAGAAAGGAAGGAAACCATATCCAATTGCCGCACATTTAGCATGATACTTGGCGAGTTTCCTTTGTGCAGCATCAACAACCACCCGACCAGCAACGAAGTCATTCATCCCAAATTGTGTAAGAGGGGATGAACCTGTGAGATCTACACAAACATCGAGTCCCCCATCCCAAGAGTAAAGTAACAAGTCTGCAGGACGTAGACGGTTGTCATACTCGCCACTTAACCCAATATCAACCTCCTCACCAACCGGAATTCCTGATCGAAAGCAAACATCAAAGAGGGTGTCACGAATAAGGTTATTTCGATGCTTAATACCCACAACACCAGCGCACGACACCGCATGATCTCCATAAGGGAACACACAAACGGTAGCATAGCACACAACGATAGGTCCTAGCATTCATAATTTGCCCTAAACCTGAAATCAGGACCGCCCAAAGCTAGTCAGATGTGTGATCTCTCTGTTGAGATCTCCACAAAGCCACCTGACGAAACTAATCCTAGTAAATATATACGTAGAAGCACGAGCACCAACATCTTGAGCAATGGAGGACGTTTGAATCCGTTTCAGTAACCCAACAACATCCTTAACCAATTCTCCTAAAGAAGAAAAGGAGAAAGGAAGAAACTCATATCCAACAACCTCACATTTAACCCGATATTTGGCGTGTTTCCTCTGTGCAGTATCGATAATCACATGCCTAGCAACGAAGTCCTTCATCCGAGACTATGTAAGAGGGGATAAGCATGTGAGATATACACAAACATCAAGAGACCCCCTGCCCAAGAGTAAAGTAACAAGTCCGCCAGGACGTAGACGGTCGTCATGCTCGCCAGTCCACCCAATATCAACCTCCTTACCAGCAGATATCATAGACCGAAAACAGACATCTAAGAG
>CAAKMY010118857.1:0-13467 GCA_901111285.1 Corrigiola litoralis | reverse complement strand
CCCCACTCTCCAAGCCCCCCGCCCCAAAACCCACCTCCGCGCCCCCCTCGACAGTTGGGATTGCCGCTTCCGGGTTCGGCCCCGCCCCCAACACGCTCACCGAACCCGTCTGGGATACCGTCAAGCGGGACCTGGCAAGGATTGTCAGCAACCTCAAGCTGGTGGTGTTTCCTAACCCCTTTAGAGAGGACCCTGGCAAGGCTCTCCGGGATTGGGATCTGTGGGGCCCTTTTTTCTTTATTGTCTTCCTTGGCCTTACTCTCTCCTGGTCTGCTTCTGTTAAAAAGGTATCATCATCATCATTATTGTTTGATCTGGGTGTATCATACTGTTTTATTTTCGTGTGTCGAATGCGATTGTTCCGTCTTTCTGTTTTGGACAAATTATTGGAAAAGACCGTCTACTTGTGTGATAAAAGTAGGGGGGCTCTCTTTAAGTTAAATCAACTCAAGCTTCGTGCGAGCTGGAGTTTGATCAGAGATGTATATCCCTTTATTGAGCCAGCCAGCTAGTCTTGGAAGAGACCGTGATAAAAGTAGACCAAGCCATGCTGGCCCAATAAAGGCATATAAATCTACAACTAATTTGGGCTTTTAGGGAAATTTAAGAAAATTTAGCTTGTAAAGAATTGGTCTACTTTAATGATAAAAGTAGACGGTCTTCTCATATAATTTGTGTGAGCCAACATGGCTCCGTCTACTATTTTTTTAGTATTATTAATTATAGTTTGATTTGGGTGTATGATTCTATTTTATTTTCTTGATTGCATTTTTGATGTGTCAAATGCCATTGTTCCGTCTTTCTTTGCTTGTGTTGGACAAATTCTTACGAAGATGTGTGATTAAAGTAGGGGTGTTCTCTTTAAGTTAAATCAACTCAAGCTTCGTGCAAGCCAGATGTATATCCCTTTATTGAGCCAGCATGGCTCCGTCTACTATTTTTTTATTATCTTGTGTCGAATGCGATTGTTTTGTCTTTCTTTGCTTGTATTGGACTAATTATTAAAAAAGACCGTCTACTTGTTAAATAAACTCAAGCTTTGTGCAAGCTCGAGTCTAATTAGAGATGTATATCCCTTTATTGAGCTAGCATGGCTCCGTCCACTTTAATAATAATAATAATTGTTATTAATATCACTTATAGTTTGATCTGGCTGTATGATTCTATTTTATTTTCTTGTTTGGATTTTCGATGTGTCGAATGCGATTGTTCCGTCTTTCTTTGCTTTTGTTAGACGAATTCTTAGAAAAGATGTGTGATAAAAGTAGGCGAGCTCTCTTCAAGTTAAATCAACTAATCAAAGATGTATATCCGTTTATTGAGCAAGTATGGCTCCGTCATTTTTATGATAAAAAAAAGACACTCTCTCCGAAGAATTTTCGATGTATGATTGCGTACATTTTGAATCCCACTGCCTTGGCTACTTCGTTGTTTTGGATTTGATGCAAGTGGTGTGATCATTTTGTTGTTTTGGGTTCGGTTAGTTACGGTAGGATGTCGTACATTTTGATGTAGATTTGTGTTGCACAGTAGTTGGCTGGGGACGCTAGTTGTATGATCATTTGGTTGGTGCATGATCTTTTCGCCTATTTCGTCATAGTCTTCAGTTAGTAAGGGGTATGTCCGTACATTTTGGCTAGGATTTGTGTTGTTGTAGAACAGTTGTGGCATTGTGGATATGGCGGGTAATGCTATTATTGATCATTTGGTGTGTGCATAATATTTTGCCTTTGCCATTATTGTCGTAGTCTTTAGTTAGCTAGGGCCTAGGGTTATGATTGTGTACATCTTGACTTAGGTTTTTGTTGTAGTAGTGATATGGTTTAGGGTGTGTTGGTAGCAATCTGGTCTTTGCCTTTATCTTTCTGGTTTCGGTTAGTTAGGAGTATGATTGCACGACCCGGTTTTTTCAGAATAGTAGTAGCAAATTGTGGGATTATGTGTTATGTTTTTTGTAAGGTGGTTGTTTATTTCTACGTTTGTTTGCACTATTTGATTCGGATACGATGATGATTGTGTAGTGTTGGTGCAATCTGATGATCATAACTCTCTTGTACTTCTACTAGCTAAGATTACTTAGGGGATATCGTGGATTTGTGTCATGCTAGTGGCTCTATTCTTTGGTTGGTTGCTTGCTTTTGATATTTTGTTTCTGCAATATGTTCTGGGCATGATATTCAGTCCGGTGCTATTATGGTTGGTTTGAGGTTTTCTTCTTTTTTTTTTTTAATAGTGTAATTTTTGGGTGTCATTGAGTGTCGTTGTTTGGATCTTGATAGACTGGAACATGATTAGAAAGGAGGAAGTGGTCTGATATCTTATAAATGGTAGATATTGATTCTTATAGCCACCTGCAGAGAGTCAGTCCATATTCTCTGTGATGTCCTCTTAGTTACCTTGACAATAAGAATTCTCAATCTATGCCATCCTTCCCTGTTAACACTTTTCAGTTTACAGGATGTACTTGGAATGATTAATGCTTGTAACGTTCCCTTGTGATGTTAACAATGAGTAGATAGAATGATGGTCACATAGCTAGTAAGGATGAAGAAGTGGTTGGATCTGGTGTCCTGTCATCGTAGTGTATAGACAAGCTAGTTTCTATCAGTCTATCACATGTTTATCCGTAGGCTATTTGTTATAGAGTGGTCTTCCTGCGGGTGAACAATGATTATCACTTCAAATTTTAGTTACCGTCTACTTCATTGTAACACCCAGCATGTGTCTCACTTGAGGGTTAATTAAAGAAAATTAAAATTTTACCTTGAGGGTCTCTTCGAAGGTTGAACTAAATTTGTGTTCAAAACTGAGATCATTAAATGAGCCTGTATGATTGGGCATTGGGCAAGTTGTCTATGGTCATCAAAGTTGAGACATCTTAATCCACATTGGAACTTTGCTGACTAGGTATCTCTGGATGCACCTACTGTATACATCTGGGGGGGGGGGGGTTGCTTTTTCTCGTCCACATTGTGTAATTGCAGGAAGCATGTATTTTTCTGGAGTTTATGTCAAATGTTGCAGCTGTTGCTGCGGGAGTATGCCAAACTTAAAGAGCATGCAACTTACAAAATTGGATTTTAAGTGTTTAGATAGAATTACTTGGAAATGAAGGTTTTAGCGGTTCAAATACTATTGCTATGAGAAGTAAGAGGTTTTAAGGAATAATTTTTTCAAGAAAAATCCGAGTCCAGAATTTATCTGGTTGTGAAATGTAGTAGCATCTGTAGGTATCTGGCTTGTTATAATGCAATTATATGATGGGCAGGGATCTTAAAATTACTGTGCTGCACTGTACAACTTAATCTTATCATCCACAATGTCAAAGCTAGCCTATTCCGCTTTATGTCGGCATCTGTTGTTTGCGGATCCTAAAGAGGAGTTACAAGTTGCAGCCCCTATCTTAAGCTTGCATAGTATAGTCTGAAGTTGTTTTTACTGTTCTTTTTTAAAAGACAACAAAACAACTGCAACACCAACCCCTTAGAACCCCCACAACTGGCAGTGTCTAGACTCTAGAGTCTAGACTGTATAGTGGTAACTGTATGCGCAGTATTAAAGGTGATGTGCAGTGGGACTAATAGGAGCCCTTCAAGTATCTATGAGAATGCAAGTGGATGGGAGTTTGATTCTGTTCTAGACTCCTGTTGCCAGTCCCTTGTGATTGCACTTTCCAATGCACATTGTATGTTGGACGCAAGGTGCTGTTTTGTTGCTATAAGTAACTGTGCAGTTTGATATTATAAAGCAATAGGAATGAGGCTAGTTATCGCACAAACAAGTTAAAAAATGAGCAGAATATAATAAACAAATTATCATTATTGAATCTGTCTGCTCTGCTGTAGACAACTCATGATTCTAACTAAAAGTCTTGCATAGGAAGATATCAGTGCCATTTTGATGAAGAAACAGGTAGTTCACAGTATCTTATGTGCATGATGGAAGTTGCAGTCACATTTTGTAAGAAAGTAAGAGAACTCATGGAAGTTCCAGCTACAAAGATTGATCAGAAAAACTCTCATATGCTAAAATTGGGATATGCTCATTTGGATGGTTGGAAATTTTTGTCCTTTGGTTTGGCAAAAACTATTTTATGTTCTTTTTAGAACAAGAAAGAACAGGATATGAAAAGACAAGCTATATACTGATTTTGCTTAACGATATATATATAGACTGCCAAGTTACTCATGTAACGTTGCTTCAGGGTCATGCCTGATGACATACACCAGAGCTTCTGCTCCAGCAAGGTACATTGATGTCTTAGAATAATAAGCTGCGATTAATCTGCACACTTTTACTACAAATAAAGATATTGGAAAAGTTCCAAGTAACATATAATGTTAGGGACCTTTGCATCACTTTAAATTCTGTATAAGATCGTATGTGAAGTAGAGGAGAAGTGTAAGAGATCATCCTCATTTGGGTTGAAAAGTCGTACATACATGGGGTTCAAATTTCTTCCTTTGTAACTCAAGAGGATCATGATATGGAAGTGGGATATTTGCTCTGAATTTGTTTCATCCATATGATCTCTTCCATTCTTCAAATGAAGCCTTCAAAATTTCCCGCTATTTTAAATTTGTTTTGTGGGGCTGAGTTTTCAAGAGTCCCCAAAGTTAAGCTCTAGAAATTGATAGGAGAGTGTAAATTTGAGACACAAACACAAACACTTGAAACCTAGCATTTTGTTTGCTTTTTGTTTTTTAATTTTATCATTTTGTAATTTTTAGTCGTCATATGAGGCGAGTATTGATCCCCTATGTATATCGCATCTATATCCATCTTTTTCAGGTGGAGCCAACGATTCTTAGTTCCTTCATCGTTGGTTTCGGGATATAGTGGACTAAATCAAGAGGACTTTTTAAATAGTGTCTTTTCATATAATGGTGTAGCATATGGTTTTCACATTTCATCTCAAGGTCAATTGGAAATAACCTCTTTCTAATAAATTAATTATTACGATCCCCTCTTACCAAACTAATGTGGGAGCCTCTTTGAAGGCACTAAGGCAATGTAATGTTATATTTAATGCTTCTAATATTTGCCTCTAAAGTTAGATTTTCTATGTTGTGAGAATGAGCCCCCTTATTCCACATTATGAGCTTGCTCGTTTCGTTGTTTGATCAGCTATGGATATGAGCATTGCATTTTTCCGAGTTCAAAAGTGGAGTTTCTTTGTATGAGGTTTATGGTGCTGAACTGTAGTAAAGAGAGGGAAATCGCTTTGGGGATGTGGTGCTTTTGCAGTGGTTTCGTCTTGTTGGATGGAGCGGAACTCTCTCATTCTTTCCAGGCTTGTGTACTCAGTTGATTTTGTTTGGGGTGGGGTAGTGTTTTTCAGCCTTTCATGGGCTAAGACTGCAGGTGCTTGTCAGGGTCTCCGAATTTCTCATCTTCGTAATGGGGCATCCCTGTAAACTTCTAAGCGAGGAGGACTTATTGTCCTATGATGCTTTAGTTTATTTGTAATATTTCTTATTTTTCTAAAATTAGGGTACCAGTACTTAGTTTTAGAGGCTTAAGAAGGGTCATGTCATACGGAGTTTTGCTTCTCCTATTTGCTAAATTAATTATGTTCTTGGAATACAATATCTAGTTTCCTACCCTTGACTTTCATTCTTGTAACACATTGGTTATGTTTGGTAGCATGTAATCAAAGTTGTAATGTAATGAGATTTTTTTAGTTCAAATTAGATTTAAAATGAGGAGGGAAAGTGATCTAACATGAAGGCGGATGAGTTTGATTGATTACATAGGTTTTACTTTTCCTTGACTATTAGATGAATTTGTATTATGAAATCTCTTACCTGGTTACCTTACAACTTCTCCCTCTGTCTCCTAATTCCCCACCATTTTTTAGGCTAAATTGGGTGCTTACAATGTTAGTGGTTGTTTGGTTAATGGGAATTCACAATTCCCATGAATTAAGAAAGTTGAAGTTGTTTGGTTAACCAAAATCATGGGAATTTAGAATTCATGGGAATTCCAATTCCTACAAAATGGGGTAATTTGCTTACCTAGCCCCCCCTTAGTGATTAAAAATTCCTATGGAATTTAATTCCTACATTACAACCATATAATTTTGGCCAATTCCCATGAATTTGTAATTCATTGGGTATAGAAAATCATGGGAATCATGAATTCCCACATGCAACCAAACAACCACTTAGATTACACCCAACCAAACAGGCCCAATATGTTATCATGGAGCTTGTCTTGTGTACTTATTGTATTTTATGTATGCGTTTTTCTGTTCTTTTTCTTTTGTTATAAACTTGCCTGACAGTGATCGTTAAGTGATTTGTTTTCAGTCTCTCTCCTGATGTGGCTATACTGTTAGGCTTTACACTTGTTATCAATGCTGTACACTTGTTTGTTCTTCATAGTGTACTGCTTGATTACATGCATTACTAATCCTCCAACCTATTCTTCACCCATTTCGCTCAAACAAAGGGGAGAATTCCTTTTCTTTTTACCCTCTTAGTTTTTTCCCTGGGTCGGGAATGGGGAGATTGGGGTTTTGCCGTTTTTGGACACAGCTCCCTGTTGTAAAGGCAATGAAAAAACGAAGGAACTTATGCCGACCTCTGGGCACATTTTACATGTCTCCTGGTTTTATTCTTTTATCTTTATATTTTGCTGCGGTCCTTGTATGTTTATTATCACTGCAAAAACCTAATCTTGTCTTCTGGTGATGTTGATCTCTCCAGTCAGAGGTGTTTGCTGTCGCATTTGCACTTCTTGCTGCTGGTGCTGTAATTCTAACAATGAATGTATTGCTGCTGGTGAGAACCTCTATATTATCTCAGTTATCTTCTTGCTGCTCCCCCTTGCCCTCTCCCCTCCCCTGCACCACCCCGCTGGTGGGAAGAACCCATAACACATTCCAAATGGACATAGATCTGCTACACTGTTCTCTTCTATCATTGGGTTATCTGATAGACTGTACTGCACACCACAAATTCTGTTTTCTAATATATGTTCAGTTGCAGACATTGAATGTGCAAAATTTCATTTTGGTTTTTTTGTTCTTTTCTCAGGGTGGGCATATAATATTCTTCCAGAGCCTCAGTCTTCTGGGTTACTGTCTATTCCCTCTGGTTGTCGGAGCTCTCATTTGCATGTTGAAGGACAATGTCATTGTGAAGGTGGTCGTGGTATGTGTGACCTTGTTGTGGAGTTCGTGGGCTGCATATCCGTTTATGAGTTCTGCTGTCAATCCAAGGAGAAAAGCTTTGGCGCTCTACCCTGTCTTCCTCATGTATGTATCTGTTGGCTTTCTAATCATCGCTATTGATTAGTCTCTCAGGAGCACTGGTAAACACGAGAGTCAGATATCAGCTGGGGAAGCTACACCTAGTTATTTGATGCTATGAGTGGTTGTGCATTCTTCAAACTTCATCTTGTCATCTTGATGGATAAGCGATTTTGTATAACAGTCTAATAGTGGTTCTGAAATATACATGTTCAGTATTCAGGGAGGACCAAGTATAGTTTACTGGACGTTATCATCGTAGAAATGAGGTACTGATGTGTTTGGATTGGTTAATGAAAATCTATACTATCTATCTATCTATCTATCTATCTATCTATCTATAGTATCTCTATCTCTATCTCTATCTCTATCTCTATATACTTATATATAAAGCAGAAATCACGTCCTTGATGCCTGCTATTTGGCACCACTCATTTAACGCCAAGTGTATATTTAAGAATCCTAGATAAACTTACATAAAAAAAAAAGAATCCTAGAAAAACTATAGGTTTTTTTTTTTTTACAGGAGTAAAAGAGTCAATACAACATAGCGGCTTGCGCAACATTGTGCGCACGCCTATTAAGGGCACTAGGAACAAAAGAAAAAGATAAACAATGGAAAAAAGGAAATAACTTCTTAATGTCATCCATAATAATCCCTAGCGAGTCAAGCCTTGGTTCTTCATTCTTTAGAATCTTGAGCAAGACTTGACAGTCAGAGGCAATGTGAGTATGGTATAGCTTCTTCGAAATAGCCCACAAAATAGCATCTTTAAGAGCTAGGCTTTCGGCATGAATAGGTGATTTAGTTATAATATGCCTTCCTCTTTCGGCAATAATACCCTCATCATGCCCGAAAGCCATACAACCAGTCGCCCTTACAAGGGAGTCTCTCCAAGCACCATCAGTGAAGAATCTCACAGTATTGCATCCTGAATAGTTTCCCACCACATAGGAATCAAGATTTATATCCGTATCACAAGTATCCACTCTTAGATCATTTGTGTCACTGCTGTTCTTTCTGATTCTTCCATCAAAGCCGCTTCAATCGCCGCAATATAAAGTGAATTACTCGGAGCAATAACCCCTGTAGGATCCGACATTTGATACCTGAAAACACCTGCATTGCGATGTAGCCACAAAGACCATAGAGTCGCCACAAAAAGTAAAAACGGATGGTTGTCATCTTTGCTCTTTTTAGATAAATACACAATCCAATGCCATATCCAATCCTGAATATTCATAAGTTGGTTAGGTGTAATGCAAATCTCAAGGTTAGAGCATTGCCAGACATGACGTGCCAAAGAACAATCCCGAATCACGTGCTCTAAGTCTTCAAGATAGGAATAGTCCTCCCGAAGACAATGAAAGCAAAGTGTATCTACAGTAATATTACGACGTTCAAATTCCTTACCTATCAGGAGTGCATTTTTGAAAACCTTCCACAAAAAAATTATCCATTTCGGATAAATGTTCAGCTTCCAAACAGCCTTCCAAATCACAGGAGTAAGATTAGACAGATCATCCTTAGCCCAATCACGAACAGTACTCCAATAATTTCTGATCACCATGTAACCACTTTTAACTGAGTAAGCCCCATCCTTAGAATCCGTCCAATACAGGGAATCTACTGTCCCTGCGGCATGAAGGGGGATTGCCCTAATCCTATTTCCCACCATCTCACCAAATAAAGCCTGAATAATATTTGAATCCCATTGCAAAGATAATTAAGGATATCAGCAATCGTACCAAACCTATCCAAGTTATGGAAAGGCGATGGTCTAATAACATCATCCAACTTAAGGGTATCACCTTGCATCCATGGTTGACCCCACAAAGCAATATGAGATGGGTTACCAAGGCGCCAACCCAATTTCAATTTCAGCAGCTCAAAACCCCAGCAAATACCACGCCACCCCCATGTAGCCCCCGTAGTTTTAAAGAAGGAACCTGAAAAAATATTGCTAATTCTGGTCTTATAACATTCCTTGAAAAACTTACTAAACAGGGTACCATCATTGGACACTATCCTCCAAGCATGCTTCGCTAAAAAGCCTGATTGAAGCAAATAGTATCCTTAATGCCTAAGCCTCCATTTCCTTGAGGTCTAGTAATCAACTTCAAACTACGCCAGTGAATAGCCCTTGATTTCTGCGGTCCCACCCACCAGAATAAAGCAATCAAAGAATTAATCTTCTTAGCTATACTTACCGGGATTTTGAAAACAAATAGAACAAAAACAGCTAAGGAGGATAAAACTGAAGAAATCAACGCCAATCTACCAGTCGGAGAAAGATGAATAGCATTCCACGAGCTAAGTCTTTCACGAACTCTGTCCACCAGGAAACCAAAAATTTCTTTCTTTGAGGCCCCAAAGTCAGTAGGGATCCCCAAGTAAGTACCCAAATTCACAGAAAAATCCATAAGAAAAATGCTCCGTATATCATCCCTAACATTATCAGGAATATTAGGGCTCGCCACCATACATGACTTGTCAAGGTTGATCATTTGCCCAGAAGCATCACAAAATCTGTCCAGAATCTCCTTTAAACATGCACATGACTCAAGAGTGGCCTTAATGAAAAAGACCGAGTCATCCGCAAAAAATAAATGACAAATAATAGGGGCATTAGAAGCAACCTTGAAAGTATGCAATCTGTTCTCATCCACTGCATTGTAGATCATCCCCGAAAGTGCCTCCATACAAAGAACAAATAGAAAAGGAGAGAGCGGGTCACCCTGACGAAGGCCACAATTCGGATAAAATTGAGAGAGGGGTCTTCCATTAAAAAGAACCGCATATGAAACCGTCGAGACACAATTCATGATCAACTTAATCCAGTCTTCCGAAAAACCCATCTTAAAAAGAACAGTTTTAAGAAAGGACCAGTTGATCCTGTCATAGGCCTTACTCATATCCGCGTTAATTGCCATTTTGTGAATCATGCCCTTGTTACTCCGGCGAATATTTTCAAGCACCTCATGACCAATAAGAATATTATCCGAAATCAATCTTCCTGGGACAAAAGCATTTTGAGCTTCACCAACCAGAGAACTCATAACCTTTCTTAGTCTGTTTGTCATGCACTTAGTAATAATCTTGTAGATTACATTACAAAGACTAATAGGCCGGAATTGACTTATCATTTCCGGATTTTCACACTTGGGAATAAGGCATATGAAAGTTCGATTGATTTCTTTAAGAATATTACCAGAATTGAGGACAGAAAGTACCCCCGCCGCAACATCATCCTTAATCTTTGCCCAAGATTTTTGGTAGAAAATTGCAGGAATACCATCTGGGCCCGGCGATTTAAGGGGGGCAAGTTGAAAAACCGCTACACGCACGTCTTTGCGAGTGAAAGGTTTCTGAAGGTGTACTTTATCCTCTTCACAAAGGGTCTTCTTAAGGCCTTGAAAAACCTCCTCGTGACCATCCATGAACGGAATCTCACTCCTAGAAGAAGTATTATTAGTTGACTTAAAAATATTACCAAAATAATCATTGATAATACCTTCCAACTCAACATCATCATAACACCACTCGCCAAGAGAATTCTTTAATGCTATCACATTATTACGCAAAGTGCGGCCTTTTGCCCAATTGAAAAAGAATTTCGTGTGGGCATCCCCTTCCAAGTTCCATTTCAATTTCGCACGTTGTCTCCAAAAAATTGCCGCACTAGCCACAAATTCCTTATTTGTAGAGTATTTAGCACTAAAAGTAGTGAAATCTCCTGTTTCCTCACAATGAAGTTGGAGATTGAGAAGGTCCTCTTGAAAAGAGTCCCAATCCCTATCCCAACCTTTGTTTTTCTCAATAGACCAAGATTTCAAAGAAGTACGAACCGCAGAAAGTTTCCGTACTACTCTGAACATAGCTGAGCCAACCCACGGACCATCCCATTCGCAGAGGGCCTTTTCTCTTCCTTCATTATTTTTGATACTCCGCGCTTCAAGTTTATACGATCTTCCCTTTGCCCTTGTAACCACTCTTGGAGAAAGTAAAATAGGAGAATGGTCCGAAATTTGAATAGGAAGATTGGTGACTTTCGCATCATTGAAGATATTAAGCCAAGCAAAAGAACCATACGCCTTATCAAGTCTCTCCAAGATCATTTGAGGAGCTCGTTTGTTGTTGCACCAAGTGAAACGAGGCCCTTCAAACGGAATCTCCTGGATGTTGTGAGAATTGAGCCAATCATTGAAGATAGCCGCACCTTGAATAGGGTTGATATTACCACCAAACTTATCACAAGCATTGGCCACTTGATTGAAGTCACCAAGCAAAACAAAAGGCCTGGAAAGACCCCCAATCCAGGAGCTTAGCAAAGACCAAACAAAGGGACGATCAGAGGCAACAGGCGCCCCATAAACAAGAAAAACATACCACAAACCAAACTGATTGTCATCTACTTCAAGCAAAATAAAATGATTACAAGAGAAGACCTCTCTAAATAAAAAGAGTCCTTTAAACCAACCCAGAGCCCCCCACTAGCACCAAAAGAGTCATGACCAAAACATTTAGAAAACCCTAGGCATCTAAAATAACGAGATACAACATCAACATTACACTTTGTTTTTGACAAAAAGAGAACTACAGGATTATACTTTACAACAAGCTTCTTGACAAGAAAGATTGCAGGGGCTTCCGGATCATTAAGACCCCTACAATTCCAGGATATCATCGTCATGGCTCCTGAGGAGATTGAATTGGATCAATCTCCGCAAATCCATCAAGGTCAGCAACTGAAAGAGATGATGAAAGTGGAATGGGAATCTAAACTCCTGTTTGAGCACCAGCATTAGGTTGTAAGTAGCTAGTAACCACATCTTGGAGCAATCCTGTGGCAGCAGCAAAATGGTGAGCAGCATCTTCAATCTCCTTATCATAGTTGATGCCAAAGTCCAAACTGAAAACCAGCGATCCATCATACTTAAAATCCACTCAAGCCCCTGCTGTAGAGCAACCTGGACGTGCTGATGAAGAACCCTGGTCAAACAAAACACAAGGGCGTTTACCCATCCTTCTCAGCATAGCAGCAGAGTCCACTTCTTGATCTTCCTCTCCAAATTCTAAAGAGCCATAGTTGGCGTCTGTACACGCTTTTCTCTTAAGACTCAAGGAATTTGGATTGAACCTGCGATAAACCCTAGGCCTTTTAAGCCTAGCAAGGCCTGTGAGCTCACCATTACTCTTCCGCTTCCTTGGAAAAGAGAACAGGGCTGCACCATTAGACAAAGTAGAACCTGCAGGGGGAATTTGAGCATCAAACTGTCCAACCTGAACATTGCAAGACATGTTAGTAATAATAGGCCCCCGGACCTGTACTTCAGGTGGAGTAACATTCTCTATGTCAATATCAAGATCATAAAGACCAGTGTCATCAGGACTAAGGTCATTGCCTTCAAAGAACAAACTACCAAAATGGCCAGTAGGTGAGGAGGTATCAGAGCTCTCAAAGGCAGATTCCACCTCATTAAGACCCCCAAGGGAGGTGAGTCAGTGTCATAAGTATTATCAGTATCAATGTCCACATCTTGATCATCCGAAAGATCACCATTAAGAACTGGGGCAGGATGGACAATATCATTAACCACGTAGAAAGTTTGGTTGTACCCAATGTGATCATCAAGCCTTAGCCTAGTTGAGTCACTCACCTCCACTCTGTTGTTAATATTACTCTGAATAGCCATTTCATAATCAGAGGGGCCTATATACCGTAGATAAGGATCATTTCTAAGAACTCCCCCAATAGGATAGGAGTTATAACCTGTTGGCCTAGGTATAACATTAGGAACAACCTGATCACGATGTTCTCTGAGTTGTTGAGGGACATGAATAGGCACCTGCACTTCAACTTGGGGCTCCCTATCCATAGGGACAACAGGGACAATAGGGATAACAAGGACAACTGGGACAGGTGAAGAGTCACTGTCCACCTGCATAACATCATCACTTCCTTCAGCATTTTGGGCATTCTCAGGTGGTTGGGCATCATTGTGGTCAGCATCATTGTGGTCATCATTATTCAGATTAGGCTCCTGCTGTTCATTCCCTGCAGCATGATAATAACCTCCATTTCCATTTGCATTAGTGTAGACACCCCAATGTGTCACATTGTCAATTGCCCAGTGATGATAACTAAACTAGGTAATGTGCTTGGACGAACGATTTATCTTAACTGCGACCGGTTTCACCATCTCGAGCC
>CAAKMY010118846.1:0-11283 GCA_901111285.1 Corrigiola litoralis | reverse complement strand
GGGTATCATGTGCAAAAAGGGCAAACCTCAGGGGTACCATGTGCGAAACGATTAATTTTTTTTTCAAATGACGTGTCATGTCACCAATAAACGGCGAAAAGTTAACGTCTGTTAGTAGAGAGGTACCACGTGCGGTAAAAAAACTAACCTCAGGGGTACCATGTGCGGAAACTTAATTTCGTGGGTACCACGTGCAAAATGTCAAACCACAGGGGTACCACGTGAATTTTCCGAAAACTTTAAGGTGAAAGTTTGACATGACAAGATCAATGTCTGATATCGTGGTCTCCTCGACGCCGCCAGTCATCTTCAACAACTCCAAGTTCAATCCAAAGTGTCAGCTCGGCTTTGATGTGGTGGGGAAGGTGGGAGAGAAGTCATGTGGGTGGGAAAGGGGTGGGGGAGAGAAACAAGCTAGCTAAGTTGGGGAGGGAGATAAGAGAGAAACACAAATGGGGATATGATGAATATGAGTTGTGTACATGGGGATACCAGTACATTCCCTTTGGCTGCATTTAAAAGGGTGTAAATTAGGGATATCGTACAGGGCCCCCCAAAAAATATGCTTGAATACTCCGCTTATAAATAGACCAAAAAAAATAGCAATACTCTTATAAGACCATCTTTTTGTAACTTACATAAAGACCAATCATAAAAATTGTCCATTAACACAAACAACTTTACTCCACCTCTTTCATCAACCTCCCACCACTACCTCTTCCACCACACCCCTACTCCTTCGGCACCAACCTCTCCAACATCACCTTCTCTTCCCACGCGCCGCCGTGGGCGACCCTCCCTTCACCCCGAAAGTTAACTCTCTCTCTTCCCCCTTGCCCGACAGCCTCCCCCCCCCCAACCGCGACAACATCCTCCGGCAACACGTTTTCTTTCCCAGCAAACCTCCAAATTGTGCGGCCAAGTGCTCCACACAAGGGTCCGGGCTGTTACTAAAGAGTAAATGGGGCCCCACATAGTGCATTTACGACAACAATCTTGACGAAAAGAAGGTTGGAGGGGGTGATTTTTCGGGAGGAACAACTAAGATCTTGACCAAACGGAGGTCAAAATCGTGATCTACGTCGAAAACACGGTGGGGAATAGTGGTCGGCGGTGGAGATGGTCATGGTGGTGGTGGTCAACGCCTGTCAACGACATCGGTGGCTGTGTTAGGGGAAATTGTAATTAGGGGAAAGATAACTTGGTCATTTAAACATTTTTATGGGTTGGATCAATTGATCTTTTCATAAAAAAACTGTCTTAAACATGTGCTTGTATAAAAAATAACACATAGCTTATGTTTATTTTATTTTAATAAAAATAACATAGTTGAATCATAATTGTTTCACCATAAAATAATTTTTTAATTGACTTTATATTTAGTTCACAGGACCTCTTAAATTTTTGAGACGGCATGCTAAGGTCATTTCATTTTCTATGGGAAGTTCACAGGACCAGTGACGATATTATTTGGTTGGCGTTATGCGAAATTGGCTACTGTTGTTTCGAAGAGCAAAGTAGAACGAACTACGAAGTACAACATACTTTGAATGATACGAGAGAAACAATGTAGCCACTCTTCCACCTTGCTTCTGCGAAACTGCGTACATTCCCTTTAATTACCCATTTGACACGTAGCTCACATTGAGACCATAGGCCATGTTCATTGCATATGGTTGTAAATTGTAATTGTTGCGATACTTGCAAAGATTTGATACGGAGTCCGTTATATCGTTGTGAGGACTGAGAGTTAGGCAATTGCACGAGAGCGGGGACGGGAGTATCTAGTAGTGGAACTGCCACAGACATGCAGACATGCATTATTATAACATTATTAATATATATAGCTGGAGTATATATTATAAAGAAGACGTTTCTATTATTTTGCGGGAAGTTTTTTCGAGTGAGACGTTTCGGTGACATTTCTTGCCGTTTTCCCGCGTTTGCGTTTCCGAGACGTTCCCGAAACGCGAAACGGCAGTGGCTTGCCGTTTCGGTGCATCCGACTCACTAAGAAGAGAGCTATTCGCGAAGTTGCGGCGCTGGGACCCACAAACAGCTCAAGATGACTGCAGTTATACTGAACTCATGGCTTTCAGCAGCATACAACAATTTTTGGCTGTCGATTTTACGTTATGATGTTATTTATGCCTCTTTAACTCCCACTTTAAAGAGGGCTTCCAACTTGTTCCAGTGGATCTGAGATTATGCTACCCACACACAAAGAGCTTACGTAATTATTAGGGGAATATGTATGTATGCTATAGTATATGCTTCAACTACAGAAGCACGAATTGAGCAACTATGTCCGTTGCATGTTGGAAGAATAGAATAAGGAAATTCTTATAATAGCTCGAGATCAGGGCCGTTCCTAAGGTTTTGTGGGCCCAGGACAAATCAAAATTTTGGGGCCCTCTTCAATAACATTGTAGAAAAAAAAATGTGTGTAAATAAAGTTATGTATATTTTTTTTATTAAGCATAATTGATCTTTAGAAGGTTTATTTTGCATTGCGAAAAAATTATATACATATACAAGTCGACCCAAAAGAAACAAGACTAGCAACAATGTTGACAAAATAAAAACAATTTCAAAAGAGGCTATGAATCTTAAATATAATGTATTAATTGCCTATTTTCGTACGGTTTAAATCGTCTCCTCAAAAACATTTGTACAATGTATAAATTTTAGATAACTAAATCGAATATAGAATTACAAATTGAGAGACATGTTATATAATATTGGGATGTAAAAAGAAAAATAAAATAAAAATAATTCGAGCTCTAAAATTTTGGGGGATAACAAAGAAGAGGAGAAATAAATAGAAGGTGTTTGGTGTGCACAAAAATGGTATAAAAGTATGTGAGTAGTTTTTCAATAATAATTTTTATTTGTCATTTTATCTATTTATTTATTTAATAGTCTCTTTATACTGAAATTAATGGAAAAGTTTTTTTTTTATGCGACCTTAATATCTTCATAAAATAAACTTTTTGACTCTCCTCACAATCACATGCAAATTATACATATAAAATACAATCTTTTAATATTTTATATAACATTTTATTTAAAAAAAATGGGCCCTTCGAGTCTTTCGGCCCAGGGCGGTTTCCCCTCTGCCCCCCCTCCCCTCTAGGCCGGGCATGGTTGAGATATCAGAGAAAATGAGAGAGAAATTATTATTAACCAGTTCAAAGATTACAGAAATGATTACAAGAGCTATATATAGCAAGTACAATCTAACTGAAAATATCTAACTGTCCTAAAATATCTTGTAACAGAATTGTAACTGATTTATTACATTACAACAACTCTAACTGCTCGAGTAACAAAATTGCTGACTCAAATTGTAACAGACTGACTTGCCACCTCTGCACTGCTAACTGATTGGTCCATGTCATTGCTGCAACAGCATTGCCACTTGATTGGTCTATGTCAGCACAGTCTCACAGCCTCCTCCCTTCTAGCTGGACCTTGTGTAGCTTGACTCTGTGCTAGCTTGTCATGTTGTTGCTGAGCTGCTGATGCTGTTTGAGAGTCTGATAATCTGAGTCCTAATTTCTTAGAGAAGAATCTATGTTGTTGTTCTCCAAGTGGTTTTGTCATGATATCTGCTAATTGAACTCGTGTTCTAACATGGTAGGGTGCAAGCAAACCTTCCTCAAATTTGTCTCTCACAAAATGACAGTCCACTTTAAGGTGTTTTGTTCTTTCATGAAACACAGGATTTTCTATGATGTGCATGGCTGCTTTGTTATCACAATACAGAGGTATAGGTAATGATATGGAGACATTAAGGTCCTGCAATAATCCCTCCATCCATACTAACTCACTAGTTGTATAGGACATAGCTCTGTACTCTGATTCTGCAGTACTTTTGAAAGTAGTTTTCTGTTTCTTGGTTTTCCATGACAATAGAGAATTTCCTAGAATAATGCAATAGCCAGAAAGTGATCTGCAACTATAAGCACATGCCCCCCAATCTGCATCACTGTATGCAGAGACATTCAGATTACTTGCAGCTGGATAGAAAAGACCAGCATTGATTGTGCCTTGTAAATATTTAACAACATGCAAGGCTGCTTGCATATGAGGTACTCTAGGGGCTGAGAGGAACTGACTTAAGTGTTGAACTAAATAAGAGAGATCAGGACGAGTAAGATTTAAGTACAACAATCTGCCTATAAGTCTCCTAAAAGACTCAGGATCAGGAAGTAAATCACCTACTTCAGTAGACAATTTAAGACCCTTAGGCAAAGGAATAGGGGATGATTTACAATCAGTCATACCAGTGTCTTGGAGTATATCTAGAACATATTTCCTTTGGTTGAGAATGATGCCAGAAGATGACCTAGCCACCTCAAGACCAAGGAAATATCTGACTAGACCAAGGTCCTTAATAGTAAAGGCCTTGTGTAAAGCTTGTTTTACTTGAATGATTTTGGATTCATCATTACCAGAAAGTAATAGATCATCAACATAAACAAGAGCAATGACAAAAGATTGAGAATTATGTCTAATAAACAATGAGTAATCTTGTCTAGATTGCTTAAACCCAAGAGAATGTAAAAACTTAGAAAGTTCTAAGTTCCACTGTCTAGAAGCCTGTTTAAGGCCATAAAGAGATCTCTTAAGTTTGCAAACTTGACCAGCAGAGGCTTTGGAATAGCCTTCAGGAGGAGTCATGTAGACTTCCTCATCAATAAATCCATGTAAAAAGGCATTATTAACATCAAGTTGATGTAAAGGCCATGATTTGGCAGCTGCAGGAGCTAGGACAACTCTGACAGTAGTGAATTTGGCTACTGGAGAGAAAGTAAATTTGTAATCTTTACCTTTTATTTGTGTAAAACCCTTGGCTACAAGCCTTGCCTTATATCTTTCAACTGTGCCATCAGCCTTGAATTTGATTTTAATAATCCACTTAGAACCAATTGGTCTTTGACCAAAGGGTAAGGAAGTAAGTTCCCAAGTGCAGTTTGATTCTAAAGCTTGTATCTCTTTCTGCATAGCCATGATCCACTTAGGATCATCTTTAGCCTGAGCATATGTAGATGGCTCAGGAATATGCAAGATATTAGCAACAAAAGCTACATAATCTGAGCTAAATTCATAAAGCTCATTAAGAACAGTAGCTAGAAATGAAACAGATGGAGGAGATGAAACATCAAAGGTTTGCTTAGGAACAAGAACAGTCACATAATCACTAAACTTGGAAGGAAGTTTAGACTGTCTTGTAGACTGTCTAAGAGGGATAGAATGAGGTGCAGTGGTAGAAGAATCAGTAGAATGAGCAGGTGTGTTTGAAACTAAAAGAGGAGAGGAAGTATATTGAATTGGTGTAGTATCAATATGCTCATTAGAGATAGGAGATGAGTTAGAAACAGGTGAATGGGAAAGAGGAGAATCTGAGAGAACAGAAATAGGTGAAACAGTAGAAGTAGAAGAAAGTGAAACAACAGGAAGATTTAAAGGAGTGGAAGAATTATCAGGAACAAAATTTGGAGAACTTGAAATATCTGGTGTAACAAGAGCTGGTTGAGCATGATTAAGTTTATAAGGAAGGATATCTTCCCTAAAAACTATATCTCCGTCAATAAAAACTGTATGAGTGTTAAGATCATAAACTTTGTAACCTTTATGAGACATAGGATAACCTAGTAAAATGCATTTTCTTGCATTCAAACCAAATTTGTCTTTAGGAGTAAGACCAATAGATGTATAATATAAAGATCCAATGACCTTAAAGATAGTATAATCTGGTTTACTGCCAAACAAAATCTCATGAGGTGACTTCCCTTTGAGAATTTCATATGGTAATCTGTTGATAACATAAATGGCAGCTAATACACAGTCCCTCCAAAATTTGGTAGGTAAATTAGCATGAATTTTCAGAGCTCTAGCAGTCAATTAAATGTCTGTGTTTCCTTTCAACACGACCATTTTGTTGAGGCTTGCCTGCAATACTTCTTTGGTGTAAGATGCCTCTCTCAGCAAAAATAGTAGCACAAGTAGTCTGCACTATTTCAGTACCATTGTCACTCTTAATAGTTTTGACAGAGGTACCAAATTGAGTAACAATCATGTTCAGAAATTGCAACAAAATAGATGAAACTTGAGTTTTATTATTCAACAAATAGATCCAAGTACACCTTGAATGATCATCAAGGATAGTAAGGAACAATCTTGCCCCTTATAGACATGGTGACTTGTAGGGCCCCCACAGGTCAACATGAACAAGCTCAAAATATTGAGAAGCTATTTTATTGTTTCTTACAAAAGGTGCAGAGTGATGCTTGGCTAAGATACAAGTCTCACAAAACAACTTATTACTACTAGAGCTAGGTGGAAAGAAATCCAACTGCTTAAGCTTGCTTAAAGAGGCATGACCTAGTCTATCATGAAGAAGTGACAACTTGACAGATTGACTAGAGCCAGACATTGCAGCAGCTTCATTATTAACTGAAAAAACAGATTGAGATGACTGGATTGTAGATGTAGCAAAGAACTTGTAAAGGCCACCAATTCTCCTTGCAATTGCTAAAGAAACCTTACTGAAAGGTCCTGAAAAGCACAAGTGTCAGGAGTAAATATAGCTTCTACATGATTTTTATCCAATAATTTTCCTACTGACAATAAATTGTATTGAAAGCCAAGGACAATGAAAACTTTGTTAAGCAGGATATGATCAGTAATATGAACATAACCTGTTTCAGTTACTGGCTTAAGTGAGCCATCAGGTAAAGTAACAAGAATAGGTTTAGACAATTGTGCAATATTGTGTAACAAAGACTTATCAGCTGTCATATGATCAGAGGCACCTGTGTCTATGATCCAAGCAGTAAATTGAGATGGAAGTTGAAAAACAGAATTAGAATGTGAACTCAAAACAGTACCCGCATACTGCAAGTTAGAGTCTGAGGCAGATGTCTCAGCAAAATTGCTTGTAGTAGCAGAAGATTTTTCAGAAATTTGTCTCGTGACTTGCTGTACAACTGTATTGACCAAACCATTAAGAGTAGCTGGATCAAGATTAGACTGCACATTGCTGGGGGTAACAGTATCAAGAGGATGTTCAGTATAGTTGTCAAGATCATCTGCAATTGCTGCATTATGAGCAACAAACCGAGTAGCTGCTGGTGATTGAGATGAACCAGGCCTATGAGCAGAATAATGTGAGGAGTTATTCCTGTTAGAGTAAGAGCTGGAATGAGAACAAGGAGTTTGAACAGCTGCTTTCCCTTTGTATTTGTTCAAGTACCACTCAGGATAACCATAAACCTCAAAGCACTGATCAAGCATATGTCCTTTCTGATTACAGTGGTGACAATGTCTGACAGAACGATCAAATCGTGGTTTCTTGAAATCTCTATTATCTCTGCCAAATTTCCGAGAAGCAGCAAGGATAGTTGTTTCAGCAAGAATGTCAACAGCATCACTGACATGTTTGTTACGCTCAATCCTTTGAAGTAAATAGAGAGCTTTGTTGAGATGAGGTAAAGGCTCCATAGAGAGAACATTATCACGAACAGTATCAAAACCACTATTAAGACCAAGAAGGAACTGAATAAGCCTATGATTTGTTTCTCTATCAACAAATCGCTTCAGAAATTGACAATTGCAATTATTAAGTACTCCACAAGAGCATTCAGGAATTGGATCAAGACTGTCTAGATCTTCCCAAGCGCGTTTGAGTTTACCATAGTACTCAACAATTGGAGCATTATCCTGTGAAATACGAGTAAGATCCTTCTTTAATTGATAAAGATGAGGACCACTGGTCTGATTATAGCATTCATGGAGTTCCATCCAAAGTTGTCTAGCAGACTAAACATAGCACAAACCCTCAGAAATGGATTTGTCAATGGAATTAAGAAGCCACATGTGAACTGTTAAATCACACCTAAGCCAACGCTTATGATTTTTGTGAGAAACAGCAGGAATTTGCACAGTTCCATGAAGAAAACCTTCTTTATTTTTTGTTTCAAGAACCATGAGCAAGTCTCGTTTCCAGTTAAGGAAATTATTTCCATCAAAAATTGTGGAAACAAGCTGTAAATTCGGTTGATCTGAAGCAGATAAAAACAGAGGATCATCGTACTGTGCATTGTTAACATTCTGAGTAGTGTCTGCAGAATTATTAGATGGAGCCATTTCCAATGAAATGAAGATGAATAATACGGCTGAACAGATGAATTAAACGAACACAAGAAATTCTGAGAAATAAACTTAGAAAATAAGAAATGTAGATGAACTGGTAACAATGTCTGAGAAATAAACTCAGAAAAACAGAGAAAAGATAAAGAACTAATAGTAATTTCTGAGAAATAAACTCAGAAAATACAGAATGTAACTCTGTAATAATGCTGAAAGAAGCAGAAATAAACTGCACAGCAATGGCGGAAGCTTAAAATTGAGCTAAGCGACTGATACCATGTGATAATAGCTCGAGATATCAGAGAAAATGAGAGAGAAATTATTATTAACCAGTTCAAAGATTATAGAAATGATTACAAGAGCTATATATAGCAAGTACAATCTAACTGAAAATATCTAACTGTCCTAAAATATCTTGTAACAGAATTATAACTGATTTATTACATTACAACAACTCTAACTGCTCGAGTAACAGAATTGCTGACTCAGATTGTAACAGACTGACTTGCCACCTCTGCACTGCTAACTGATTGGTCCACGTCATTGCTGCAACAGCATTGCCACTTGATTGGTCCATGTCAGCACAGTCTCACAGAAATGGATTGCATTCTCTTTAGTCAAACCACATCTTAGAATTAGACTATCCCCAATTCTCATGGTTCTTGATTAATTCTTCTTTTTTTTTGCTCTTCGTTGGGAAGAAGTCAAAGCGAATATCATCCTCCAAGAAAGGAAATAGCGAAAACAAATACAAGCCGAAGGATTTCGATTTGAAGGAGATCCCTTTTTAACTTTAAGACATTTATCAAAGTAAGTCCAATGGGCGCAAAAGAACAATTGCAATGTATCCATAATTGTTTCAATAAACATTAGACTAGTATCAATGCAAGTACAATTTGTAACATATCGAAACAGACTCCATCCAAAAGGTAATTGAAAAAATATTGAGCTTCGAAATGCTTATGTAGTTGTTATATTTTGTGTTCATTGTTTATGTACTGTTCATGGTGAAATTAAATGGGGAGTTGTTGCACAAAATGTTCAACGAACACAAAAAATACTGATAAATAAACCAAAAATTTCCAACAAGTTGAATGTCAGGGATTCCAAAATCAAGAAATTGTTTTATTAACCAAAATCATGAGAATTTCCAATTCCTACAAAATGGGGGAATTTGCTTACCTAGCCCCCCCTTGGTGATTCCTATGGAAGTTAATTCATACATTGCAACCAAACAATTTTGGCCAATTCCTATAAATTTGTTTATTATTGAATATAAAAATTCATGGAAATCATTAATTTCCACATGCAACCAAACAACCACCAATTTAGACACAAAGAATCCTTGCAATTTGATTTAAGGAGACCTGAAAACCACAAAGTATGCAATTGTGAACAGATATTTTATGAGCCTAACGACGACTTCTCCGGATTCAGATAAAAATATGTTACTCCTAACAGTCAACTTGCCTTTCTTTCTGACTTTCCTAGATAGGGACCTTGGGAAGTGATGAAATCATAAAATATGCAATATTATGAAATTCGGGGAAAGCAGCAGATGCTTAAACATTACCAAGATTTTTGCAGTTTACGCCGTAACTTAAAATATTGATCAAGGGGCATAACACAGAGCCGCAACTTGAATTCGCTTCACTTGTTGAGTTGCCGTCTACATCCCAATAAGCACAAATAGTACTGTATAACTCTAGTACTGGCAAAGCTAACTGATGGATGATTGACATTGAAATTTAAGGCATGATAGACATGCTAATAAGCTCAAAACTGGTAAACAATCAGTATAGCTTGTTTACTTAAGGCTGATAACTATATGAACAAGCTTCAAACACACACAAAATGGGTCTCATAGTCTCTAGATGCTTAAAGTTTAGCTAGTCATAGTTGTCGTTGTCGTTTTACACTTCTTTTCTTGGTATAATCGTTTTGCACTATTTAACATAAAGCGTTTGAAGGACCTACTATTAGGGCTTCGGCAGACTACTATTAAATATGACGAACTAATAATATGTAAAGTAATCTTGGTTCAAGTTGGGATCATGTAACATTTTTTATTCAAAATCTTTTAAAACAATTATCTTTATGTTTTCGTAAGCATAAAGAGTTATAATACCGTCACTTATCAATATAATTTTGTGAAGAATGCTTAAGCATGCATATTTTTTAATGGACTTTGTTTGAGGTTTTCATTTGTTATAGAAAACAAAGACCATATGATCCATATACAAATGGAGTTGCCGTGACCTTTGTCAATACACATTACAACTATAGCTTAGGCTATTTAAATTAATTAAGCTTTCACACAAAGGAAAGAAACGAAGAACACACTAGTTGACTAACGAGTTTTCTCAATAGAATTTCTGTTTCCGGTACGAAGATTCCTTTATAATATTACTGAGTGCTTGACCTCACTTAAAACTATCGATTCACATCAATTGGCAAAATAAACCCTTAATAATAAACTACAATAATTGCATATTTGAACTTATAATGTGTATCTGGATTGGAGGATGATAATATATTTCGCCACAAGATTTTGATGCTGATTTAAACAATTACTAGTATAGCTACCCGTGCCATGATGGCACGGTGTTTTGGATAACTTTATAATTCGATTAAAATTATTATCTAATATAATATAGATGATAAATTGTAAAATTTTATGTATTCCAAAATATATATGCTATAATCTTGAAAGCAATTCAATTTTCACCGGAATATAATACTGACATCCTACATATGTTATCAATTTTAAGTGAGCCTAATCTTATGGGTGTTTTTTCATCGGCGACAAAAAATTCGTAGCCACCACAAAACAGTAGATTGTGGACTTTGATTTTGTCAAGATTCAATATGAGTCATTGATTTATTTAACCTTTTATAAAAATAATTTACGGTTGTGGTCAACAATTAAAAATCCAATGAATAGAATTGTTTTGTGTCCATGACTACAATTTTGCTGTAACTATTGCAAAATTTGTCAATCTTACTATACATCCAACAAATCCTGAAAAACATATAATAAATTAGATTTAATAACTGATTTGAAAATATGCGTAACTTCTTCAAACGAAAAACACTGCAGTAAAAAAAAGGCAAAATAAAAGATGG
>CAAKMY010118759.1:0-28423 GCA_901111285.1 Corrigiola litoralis | reverse complement strand
TAGCATTTCAATATGAAATATATATACATGTATTTTTATTTTATTTTTTCAACATTTAAATTTGCATTAAAACCCCAAAAAAAAAAAAAAACCGCATACCAATGTACAACGTATATTTACACATACATCCGTCACTGTCCACGACGGGTACATATTTAGAAAACTATCCCCGCTCCATAACCCACCATCTCTCCCGATAAAACCCATCGTATTTGGCCCGCCCCATTAACATCCCTAACTAGATAAGAATATAAGACCAATCCTTTTATAGAAACCCTAAAGAGGAAACCAAAAAAGTAACACATCTTTTTTAGGAAAAACATGTTACTTCTCCCCAGTACAAATACCCCCACAAAGTCCCCTCCCAGCCGACATGTCCCAACATTCAAAGACACACAAAAATGGCGGGAAAGGGGACAAAGAAGGAGCAAAGAAAGGCAAGAAGAGAAGCAAAAAAGCACGCAAAAGAGGGTTTACCACCAGGATACGAAAATGTGCACAGTGTTGGTGATGCAAATGTGTTTTATGATATGATGTTTGGGGAGTTTGATAAGACTCCTCCTTTGGCCAATGCCATGTCTGGTATCCTCAGGAACATGATCCGTACGTCCACCCAAGCCTTCACTTCTCGCTTCGCCGCTCTCCCCTGCTTGCTCTCTAAGAACCTTGTTTGGCTTCAGGTTTATAAACTTCGTCTATTGTAGATGTCGTATGACTTTTCATTAACGAACCTTTTTTTCCTTTTACTATTTTGATACTTACTATATTTGCTTATTTGTCCCTTAAGGGCATTCTAGATTCTAAACAGCCATTTTACGAAAAGTAAAGGGGTATTTTGGCTTTTACGCTAAGCCACATGGGTACTGTATATATAGAGAAAATCCCTATTTATTAACTTCCCTGTTAAGTCACTCCATTTCTGTATAAAATTTAAAGGGTTGGACTTTAAAAGTTTAAATGATTGGTTTTGTGAGGATTAAGTAATAATAAATTAATAATGTCTGGGTGTTGTAAAAGATTTGATCTTCTATGACAAAAACAAAGGTTTAGTCTTTAAAACATGTGTTTTTAGAATAAAGGTTTCCATTTCCCAAGCATGGTTTTCCTTTTTTTAAAGAAAAAGTTGAGTATTAAAGTAAAAAATAAAAGCACATAGGTTTTGTAGAGAGCTTAATTTAAACATGGGTTTGAGCAAAAGGTGGAATCTTTGTGTAAGCTGGTGTTTGGTGAATGGTGTCTGGTTTTATAAACATGTTTCTATGGAATTTCGCCGAAATGTGTATGCTTTTGTTATAATTTTGATACTTGAACCACTGAACCTGAACCCTCTCTCAGAATCCTAGAACTGTTCTTTGATAAAATGCGGAGATCTTCGCTTTTGCAAAATATTGAAGTTTTGGAACACAGGTTTGGTCATAGATTTGGGTTTCGTAAGTCGTAATTTGGGTTGTGTAAAACTATGTTGCTCAGACTCGGTGTCCAATTTTCGACACGGGTGCGTGCCTGGTTGCTATGATGCTCGGACCGTTATCCCATATCTGACACGGGTGCGTATCTAAGTGTCGGATTTGGCTATTTTTTCGAAAAAATGCATGTTTTTAGACTTAAATGGAGTATCCCGTGTCCACACCCGTATCAGTGTCAAAAGTATCCGACACTAGTACTTGAGGAAAAATGAAGAGTCTGAGCATCATAGCATGGGTGTAAGACTTGGCTATTTTACAAAATTTTGCGAGTTTTTAGTTTAGAATGAAGTATCCTATCCATGTCCGTGTAATAATTGTCCGACACGGATACTTGAGGGAAAACGAAGAGTCCGAGTTTTATAGGTGCAAAAGGCTGGCTTTTTAATTTTAAGATGGTTTCTTGAATGGAAAGTTGAGAAGCTTCTCAAACAAACATCAAGTTTTTGTCCAGCTTAATAAGATTGATCATTTTACAATGTATGTTGTGCTGTTCGTTCAGACATTTTAGCTCTCAACCAGGATCTTTGAAATGTTGGATTTCATCACATGCTTTGTTTTCGTAGTAGTCCTATTGTTATTGTTAATTGAAGTGACATTGCTGTAGTTTAGCAGACGTGCATGATTTTGTGGGTTGTAGATCTCTACTAAGTAATACGTAGTATAAGAAAAAGATGACAAATAGAAAATTAGAAAAGGATACTGAAATAGTAAGAATCCTTTGTTGTGTCACAACAGCCTCCTTAGTATATTTGTCAATAATTTTCATTGATCGATTCATCGAAACTGATGTTTCAAATATCTAGCCCTACGAATTTCACAAAGACGTGAATAGTATGAAACCATATATTGATACATTTTGCTAAATGTCATTAGTGGGGTTGGTCTAGTTTTGATTCATGTCTCTTAAAAATGTATGGAGATGTTTGGTTGATTATAATAAACGACATATAAATAGTTGGACTCTGTTCGAGAGACAATTATTTCCTATAGTATATTGTATAGAATGCATCTGAAAATTTACTGTAACTGATGGTAGAAGTTTTAGGTTGATACTCCATAATCATATATACGTATAGTTCTTTCCTGTGATATGTAGACAAGGTGGAGTAAGCATTTGGATCATTGGTTGCGAAATTTACTAATTTTCAAAACTGTATAAATCAAACATACTCAATGCTAACATTTTCATTCGTACGGAAATAAATACTCCCTCCATTCAAAACCAAGCTTTTGCATAACTTGTGGAGTCATAGGGGTGGCAGACGCTACCTCTTCCTACCCTCTAATTCCACCCCCTATGTGTGTATATAACAAGAGCAATTAGCATAACTTTGATCTTGAAAGTGGAAGAAAGCTATTTCTCTAGTAGTAGTATTGACATTGTTGTGTCTGATTTAGTATATAGCAAGCACTCACTGGCAAATTGCATTAAAAATAGATGAGTTTATCTTCAACAGAAAATGGATGCTTTTTTCTTTGTTACACTCTTGATATACCATGCACTAGTGTCGTGCTGTTGTGTCTTTTTATCATGCCAATGCAATAGCTTTTCTGCATATTATCAACTGCCCTGCTTTACTATGTGTCGAAAGGACTTCACCATGTATATATGTTTTTGATCTCCAACAACTCTCTGTGACTAGATTTAAATGCAGTTGGGGAATGACCATTGAATTTTAAGCAGGGTTACTTTTCCCAATGCGTGTTATGTTTCTTCTTTTATAATGCTCACTAATTGATTTTCTTTTGCCATATTTGTAGCTTGTGCTTGTTGATGAAACAAAGCAGACACACAGGAAGTTGTATGCACTTGGGTCGAGAGTAGCCCTTGCTGCCGATGATTCAGATGTCATTGAGCGCTCAAGGAAGATGTTCAAAGGTATCACAATTCTGATTTCAACCTTGCTTTTTCTTTGTGGTTGTTGTTGATACTTGTCTGGTTCGTCACTTGCATTTTCTCATCTATTGACTGCAGATGGTGTTCCATTGTTCCTGGACAATCCGAGCCTCTGGATTTATACTCGCTCACAGGTGAGTTACTGTGTAACATTAGGTCGCTAGCCAGAGAGGAATTTAACTTAAAAACACAATGCTTCTGGCGCATTAAATTGCAGCTTGATAACTTGGAGAGTAAAAGTTATTTCTTCTTTTGAAAGGCAAACCATATTCACTAGTATCTTTTATGCTTTAGCTTTAACATGTATGATTTCAGCATCTGAAAGATGGCTACTATTTTGAAGGTGCGCAAAGAGTACAATGGCTCCATGGATGATGCTGCTCTCCAATTTCAGGAGTATGATCCTTTGGATAACCTTAAAAAGTTACCCCAAGACCTGTCATCTAACATTGACTTAGCTGAGGTAACTCTCTTGTCTGACAATAAAAAAAAAGAACTATTACTGCTGCAGTGGTGTTTTATTTTTGAGAAATAAACTCAGTTATGTGGTAATTAGTAATAAATGAAGTATATCATATGTTTCCGAGGTGGCATCCTGAGGTTTAACGAGATTTGTCATCCTTTCTTTTCACCTATTATTGTTTTGGTTTGTAGTGTAGCATGTGTATAGTGAGATATATTGTGGTGAAATGGTGAGAGAGCCACAATAATTTGTTTTCGCCTACAAAATACGCAATTTATGCTTTCAGTTACCATGTTGTATGATCTGGCTACTAGATTATCTCCCAGTTCTGGAAATTATTCGATTTGGTTTTGGGGGCTGCAATTAAGATTGGCTTGTGCTATGGCAAGGGGGTCATTTGGGATTGACTCGTTTCCATGATGCTGTCCATAGGCTTATGAGGCAGAGTTTAGCGCCTTATGTAAATTCATGAAGAAGGCACTCCCACTATACAGAATTTGTTCGGAATATTATGTTTGGGAGCTTTTCAACGATGCCTGTGAGGATGTTGTTTGGCGGTGCCTGGATCTTTCTTTGCAAAGATTTGGTTAAGGTTCACTGTGACAGTATAAACTTGGATGATTCAGGCTGTGTGTGGTAATTTCATTAAGAGGATCAAACTGTACCTGATCCTGCAGGTCCTTGAAGGGCACAACAACAATTAGCCCCTCTGTTTGAATACCCACACTACTCCTTGCTCCAAACTTTACAGAACTAGAGTTCCTTGTGGATTTATGAAGATGTTTTAGAGGGCATTTTCCCTATTAAGAGGTGCTACACTATTGTCTGTGTATATTGTCCCTCCTATTGCTAGATCTTTAGTCTACTGCCCAACAGTTAGCAACTGAACCCCAGATTCTATTATCACTATGGGTATGTGGTATGCTAATCTATTTGGTGTGTGGGATGGCTTAGATTTCTGTGTTCATTGCTTTCATCTGTTGCCAAGTATCCAGTTTATAAGTAAATAACGAATTAGCATAATGATCTCAGTTGTTGTCTGTAAGATGCTGGTGAAATAGACTTGCTATATTTCATTCTAAAACCTCAGAATTGTGTTTTCAGGTCTTCTTGTTCTTTGCTGGCGATTTTGAGGTCCCGGGTGATTTGTGCAGTCGTGAGGCAGTCATGGAACTTCTCTGTGGACTCAATTCCAAGGAGGGCATCAACAAACTACATGTACGACCTTTTCCTCTGGATTCATGGAGTACTATCAAAATATATTTGCATGTTTTCAGTGATGACATGGGGATTTTCTTGCAGGCTTTCCATGTTGTTGGTGCTGGTGCGAAAGTGGCTCAGGAGAAGATCGATGAACTTAAAGGGGAGCATGAAATCGCATGAGGAGTTTGCTTAAGAGATACTTGTCAAGTATAAGAAACTTGTTTGTGGATAGTCAGCTCTTTTGTGGAAATCAAACTTGTATGAAAGTAACTGTGAGGATTTGTTGTAGGTGGTATGGTATCCTCTAGCTCTAATTATGTGCTGCTTATGTGTTGTATAACCCTAAATCAGTGGCTTATGTAGTGAATTAGAACCTGACTGCTCTGACTTTATATCCATGGTGATGATAACTTCTTAATCCGGCATTGCAAGTTGTTGGGAAAGTTCTATGTTTGTATTGTCAATCACTGCTTCCGACGAGTTTTTCCTTTTTTGTTTTTGTTTTTTGTCGGGCTGAAATTTTTATCTTAATGGGAACTTGAGCCAAGGTCCATTTCATTTTGATGAAAGAAGTGTGCTTTCATAAGCCATGCATCATGGATTCATGGTTATTGATATGAGACAGATTTCATGGCAAATTAAGCATTTTTCAATGGGCATTGAACTTTCATGAATTACCTGTAGCTGCTCAGGAGTCCAAAATATGCAAATGATACCTTTTTTGGAAAGGGGAGAATCTTAACTAACTAATGGATTTGGAATCAATTCAATTGCTCTCATGATTTGGCGGATATGGCCAATTCAATCCAAGTGCGAACTGAAGCTCCCTGCAAATAAGTTTTGAACTATCATGCGTAAAATGCATGTAACTTGAGTTACAAGTCATTTTGAGCTGATTCTTGTTAGAGAAGATAGATAACATCTATAGCTTCGATATGCCATATCATTTCAGAAATTTAGACATCTGAATCAAGAGTTATTGACTCCGACAACAAGCTCATTTGTCCAGACAGAGCTTCACTAAGCGCAGTTGCGGAACATTGGCATCTAACAGGTGCTACGAAGCTCACAATAGTGAAACCAATATGTATGGATTCTCAAGATCCTATACTACAATGTTGCAAGAAGAAGCTTGATCTATTTGCAGCTTAAGAGGTGCTAAAAAGCCACAAACTTTCCGACATCCATTTCTGGGCAACCTGTACAATGCCAGGGGCATAATGGGCGTTTTCCTCAGCCCTGTATGACCATTTTGGGTGCATAAAAACGTTCTTAAAGGCCGAGTCATAGAGGAATAATGAATAATCCTCCATGTGCTAATGATGACATAGAAAAGGATAAGGAACAATTGTAATATCATAGAGCTGGAATACGTTTGTGGATTCCATTTCATTTTACGATCATTGTGGCTAATATGTCCTTGTAACTAGTTCTTTGTTTCATGCACAAAGAGCTCACTGAAAAACCAACAGAAACTTTCTTCTTTTCTTCTTTCATTTTTCTGTTTTCATATTCTGTTAAGCATCTGTACATAATAAGTTTTTGACCTTTAAAAATCGTCTTCTTCTCTTATGTTGTTTTCTATATCTCCTTAGATAACGTAGCTCAAGTGCTAAACAAATCACAGCTTACATTCCCGTAAGTTTCCATCTTTAATGGTGACATTGCTATGAAACATTCAAAAATTCTTTTTTGAAGTTTTCCCTGTTTACTCTGTTTCAGACTTTTTTTTTTCATCATCCATACATTAGCACAAGCATAAACTAGCTAATTTCTTGAATATGTAGTTATAAGTACATAAATATGTAGGTATAAGCTCATCATTATGTCATACAGTACACTTTTTCATCATCCGTGCATTAGCACAAGCATAAACTAGCTAATTTCTTATTTATTCATTTTTTCTGAATTCAACAAGAAAAACATTTGGATGTCGAACTCCTAACCTAAGTTATGCAGTCATAACTTTGAATAGTAAAGAATTCTCATTCCTCTTCATCTCCATGTTTCTCATTCCTCTTCATCTCCATGTTGTTTCTATTATCCCAGTGTATTCAGACTTTTGGAATTGGTATATAATAATGATCAAATCATTTCCATGAATTTCGAACAAGAAGAAAGGCGAAAAATTGATAGACTGAAATTAATCCAAAGTCGACATGTCTAGGAGCGAATCCAAATTTACAAAATGCGGGGTAGCGATTCTATTATTTTTGTAATAGTTTTTTCTCTTTTCTACAAAATTCCTAATATTTTCTAACAGATTTCATACATTTGGGGCAGCATATGCTACCTCTCGCTAGTAATTCTATCCACCCCAAAATCTACAAAACTAAGTTATAAACTTTCAACATTTTACATAAATTTTACATAGGAATCATGCAACCAAAACATAAATTGCATATATTATCCCTGGAAGGTATGCGAACAATGTCAGCACCAAACAAAGCCAAAACTCAACCTAAAGAGACAAAAAAGAGAGACCATGATCAAAATTTACTCCATTGAATTAAGGACAGAAACTTCATAAACGCAAGAAAGATCAGGGAGAGAAATATCGTACTTTAATGCCATACCGTAGGAAGACCCCAGCTGGTGGTAAGAAAATCGCCAATACAATCTCCAGGAATGTAACTGTTTGTGTATCCATTGTACTCTAAGCGGTTTAAGTCGTTATGAGAATTTTTTTACCTATTCTGGGTGTAACTAAAATAACTAGATTTTATTACCATTTGGATTTTGGAGCATTGGCTTAAGCTGTGGAAATCCTACTTACGCGGGCAGAGATGTTTGAGACGTAGATTCACTCGGATATGTTATTGGTAAATTGGTTGCGTGACTACTAAGAATATTACTACAAAAGTTTTATTATTAAAGTGGCCTAACCAGATATAGAGTTATACTCCGTATTTTACTATACTATATTTATGCCCAATGGGTCTAGCATCGTCTCTTCAATTAATAATGATAAAGTAATGATATAATTTTGTGTTTGACCCAAAAAAATTGACATGGGTTCTAACCTCTCTTACAGAAAAAATGACAAATTTTAAAAATTAAAAATCACCAACTTTTTGTTAATGAGTCAAGGAGATCCACAAATTCTGGTATGTAACAATTTCTTCAAAATTAACATGTTTAATTTAAACCACACATATAATAGTTTTAATCTACTACGTTCAAAACTCAGTGTAGTACTTTGACGACTTCAAGATCATTTGGTTCTCTTTGGTGGCATTGTAATTTTTATTCCATGTGATGGTCTCATACGGTTAGGGAGATAAAGGGTGAAAATTGGACTATATTCCAGTTGAGGAATTGTGATATTTCAATGGAAATGAAGAACGTAGAAAAAAATTTATGTTTTAAGTTTTGGGATAACACTCTTCTAGGGTTTGTCATGTGTGGAATTTCAAAATTGGACATAATTCAAGCTTTTGTTTTGAAGCTCCTGAATCGTGAGACTTATCCAAAGATTTTGTATTATTGCAAAGGATGTTTTTTTTTTTCAAAGCGGAAATGGAAATTATACTGAAAGTTCAGCCATGGAATGTGGGTAGTATAAACTTTATCTTGAAGCCTTCTGAAAGAACAATCCGCAAATTTCATGCAAGAGAAGGACAAAATGCAAGAGAAAGTGTCACCCCAGGAATGCCATTTTAGTCACAACCGCTTACGGAGTAAGCTCTAAATGATTTGATTTTGTACATTCATCTAAGCTAGCCAAATGGTAGAAAGCTTAAAAAATTGTTAGATGCCAAGACGGCGTCACAAGGATTAAACTGCTCTGCACTAGACAGAGGGACCTGGAAAAACCCATCCTACTAAACTACAAACAAGTAATCAGCAGGAGCTACTACAATGCTATACAACCAGATGAACGTCTGGCTACCTTACTTCGAAACAGTGCTTTTAACAGTTACCGCTCATCCTCGGTCCAACTCCCACATCGTTCTCCAGCACCGACGAAAAACCTTCCCAGCAACACTGTAAAAGAAAATATGGTAAGAGCATGGCCAATATTCAAAAGAAAAAGCTTTGCAGAAGGCAGGTCAACGCAGAATGTTAGCTAACAAGAACAAACATACGCATACAATACTGGAAAACCGTATGCCTTGCCGTTAAAAAAGTAAATAGAAACTAGAGTAGAGAACAGCAAGGCTAAAATTGATTTCTGCATGAAACTAACCACACATACTCAAAATAGTAACACCACCAAATCATATTCATGTAAAACCTTCCAAACCACCCCCACCAGCAACACCAGGGTTAGCTCACTTCCTACGACTGCTATTGTATTGTACATAAATCATAATAAGCAAGCACCTATGACACCAAAGGCTGTCTGAAGTCTGCATAGTTCAAGTTTTTCCTCTTTTTTCTTCTTCTTTTGAATATTTTCTTTTTGTGTTCTCCCTGCAGTACGAGGAAAGAGGGGGAGGGGGCTTGTACCTGACACTTTTCCTGATTTAGTGAAGCTCAATAGCCATTAAGTTATACAGGCTATTAAGTTGCATCTTCCGGGCCTTCCGCCAACAAAAGGGGGGGAGTTCTGAAAGAAGCAGAAGGCGTGTAATTGAGCTGGTAATTGACTAGTGTTGATCCAAAAATGTTGAACATCGCAGCACTACTATAAGCAACTTCGGCATCTGACCGCTTCTTATAAACCACTCTGGCACGATTGCTTTGTATATCTACTTCCGTTTCAGATTCTTTTAAAGGCCCAAAACGCCTAAACATTTTATTAAGATTAATCTCTGAAGGTATAAAACCCACATCAGTGAAGTTCATCATGAGCTCTGTTGGTAATTGGCCCATCTGCTTCTCATCCCCAGTAGGTATCCCAGCTGCAGACAAATGACCGCCATGAAAATACTGTTTCCTAGAGTTCTTCCTAGGAATAGGTGGCTTCTCATTTTCAACCTGCGAATCCTTTCGCTTACGACCACGCCGGGAAGGCTTAGCATCAGCAGTATTTTGGACAACCATATCTGTCCAATAACAATCATTTCTATCATCAAATTCAAAACTTTCAGGGGGTCCAGCAACAGGCGCAGAAGCCTTCCGTTTTTTAGCAGAAGACTTGCGCATTCTTTGACGCTGAGTGGAGACCGCCAAATTTCTAAATTCAGCAAAAAAGCTGAGTATGTCACCCTGGAAGCTGTATCCTTTCATGGGATCTCGCGCAGATAAGTGAAGTTGCAAAAGCATCTCATCCAGAGAGGACTGCTGTGAGGGACTTGCTGAAATATCAGTCTGAGAATCATCAGCAGCTTCCAAGACTTCATCAGCATCATCCCCAAATTGTTTGTTGTTGCCTCCATCACTGTCACTTTTGATAATTAAGGGTGATCCTGTCAACTGGCTTGCAACTCTACGAATGCATTCACCAACTTTAAATGATTGCTGAGGAGTTGAGGATACTGTATGAGAAACCTTAGCCAAGGATATAGTTTTTGTACCCTGCTGAGATGTGAAATCGTCTGTTAGACTCCCTGAAGCTTTCCGTTTTGTGCCAGGAGTAGGAGAAGTCAGGTTATCATCTTCCTCGTGTGAATCAAATTCACCATCAAGATAATACATGGTCTCACCCATTAATTCGGTCATGCTCTTTTCTTTTCTTCTTTGGTAGACAATGTCTTTCAAATTGTGCTTGCGTCTAGGGCCTTTCTTAGCACCAACTTTAGTTACTGAATCTTCACGCTCATTCTGACCTGAGCCGCCATCCCCACAATGTATGTCAGCGTCAAAATCCACCAACCCCTCAAAGTACTGAAACTCAGCTAATTCATCAACACCTTTACGTCGATAAAAAGCTAAAATCTGAGATTTCGCTATTACAAGCTCAAGCCGATCAACACCACTAGTCGGGTAAAGTGCCAGGGATTTTACATACTCAACAAGCTTATTAGGTTTTAAAAAATCTGCCCCTGTACACCTATCCACTCCTTCCCTCTTACTTGACTCTTCCCGTATCCCTGTATTTTCCACATCTTGGTATCTGATCTTCTCAAAAGCTTCTTCAGGTATGCAAGAACAGGCCAGCCCCAACTCCATCCTTCTGGAAACCTCTGCCAAAGCACAACTTACAGCATTCTGGAAGGCTTCTGTTTTGTTTTGCCTCTCTGCCTGGGAGAAATGCTTTCTAAACGGTTTTAACACTGATGCTTCATTCCATGCAAATGTCCGATCTCCAAAATACGCAACCAAATAGCAATCCTTTCTATAATATTTCATTGCCTTCTCTGAGGAATCTGAAGGGTGAAATATTTGCCCAGGCCACCAAGGATGGCTCTTCACTTTGCCCCATACCAAATCAAACACCGAAAATTCACCTTCGTTTTCAGGTGGTAGCTGGTAACTAATATGCTGATCTTTCAACAAGCATCCAGGCCTTGAAGAGGCACGTTTGGAAATCTTTTCCTCCTTGCTCTGATGCTTTGCTGAATCAGAAACAGGCTCTTCATCTACTTCTTGATCTTCGGGAGAGTCAACTTGTTCAACTTTGGCAGCTTGTTCTTGTACATCCTGAACATCCTCCATCTTTGAGTCAACCTCAGCAACATCATCTGTGGTCATTTGTTCAAGTTCTTGATCTTCACCTTTAACAAGTGATGGAATAGGCAAAGTTGACCTTTCATAAGCAACATGGTCTCCAGATTCCCTATTTCCATCACTTGTTGGACCAGAATCAAAACATGCAACTGAACTACATGCAATAGGAACATCAGGAGCTTCTGTGTCCGCAAAAGGAAGATCAGCAGCTGTTTCTTGCATTTCCACAATATCTACCCCATCTGAGTCAACCTGAGCCACACCATCTGCAGCAGAGGTTACATGATCAGAGAACTTGACCGAGTCTTCCTGCACATCCTCCACATTTGAGGCAACTTGAGCTATGTCATCTGCAGCAGACATTACAGGATTGGATAACTTCATACATTTGTCTTCACTTGGTGAAAACTCCATAAAGACAACTTCTTCATCTGGCACTTCCTGAACATCCTTTGTATCTGGGTCATCACCGTCATCTGCATAGAAAGCCACAGGATCCAATGATTTAGCAGGTTCATCATGATTTGGTGAAGCATTGTCCATGGAGACAACCTGCCCGGTACAAGGAGCTTGCAACTCCTTTATATCCTCCACATGCGAGTCAACCTGTGCCACACCATCTGCAGAACTGTTGTACAAGCCATGAACGAGTGAAGTGTCAGAATGATATCCCAATTCTTGAACCACACCATTAGCAGCTGAGTCATCTGGCACTGAGCGCGGATCATGGGAACCATGGTCTTCAGAACCCCCCTCTCCAGCTTGCCTAGAACCAGCATCCAAGTCTGCTACCGGGCTGCTTGCAACAGAAACATGAGGAACTTCTGCTTCCAAAATTGATGAACCCATATTAGACTTTTCATCCATGTTTTGTACTTTATCCTCGCCTTCCTCGACTTGTTCGTCCAAAATAGTAATCCCTACAGGCTTAGACATTTTAGTGCTTTCGCCAACATCCACCCCTGGAACCAGAGTTTCTTCCATTGAACCACCTGATAGAGAAGCTAAATCTATATTCTTTTCACTTGTACCATCCTTTACCTTCATATCAACTTGGAGATTTTTACTTCCATTTACAACATCAATCTCCATATCGCCACCAACATCTTCCATCTCATCTAGAGCTCCATTCTCATGACACACACTGGGCTCACCATTGGACTTTTCATCTTTAGCACCCTCAAAGCTTTCATCGATCTTCTTGTCTTGCATATCAGGCTCTGAAACTAAAACACTTTCATTATCAGCATCACAATTCTCTGCTGCACTAATGTGGGTTTGCATATTCCCTTGATTGCCAGCAGATGTGCTGTCTGGCAATACACCTCGCTCATCACCTTCCTTCAAAATATCTGTTTCTTCTGACCTTGATTCGGAAACTAGAGTAGAGCTAATCACAGCTTTATCTTCTTCCTCAATCTCTTCCGCACTAAAACCCTCGTCCTCCTCAGCTACTGAAACGCTCCCCAACAAACTACTCTGAACACCATTCCCAACTCCATCATTCTCACCCTTTACACTATGAGAACCCGAACCCTCGCATAACTGATTCCCGTCCCCAGCTACATCCACAATTCTCTCATTAACATCACGCGCTTCATTACACCGAGTACCATTATCAACCTCGATACCACCACTCCCGCCAACAACTCCATCACTCGCCCGACTTGCCAAATCCTCACCCGAACCACCACCCCCACCCATCTCATCACCCACATCCCCATCAACAAAAACATCAGACCCTAAAACCTCCACCATGACATCTCCTCCATCCTCCTCCGACACCCCGCCGACACATTCCTCAACCTTTTCAACCACAGTCTCAGTAGCAGCACTACCACTACTACTAACTACATTTTTCACTGTCACTACAGATTCATGGTCCTTGCTCTCATCCATAGCATTAAATCAAGTTGGGTCTGACTACATTTACATATCAAAACAACACCATATCAAAAACCCAGCTAAAAAGAACCAAACTTTACAAAATTAAATTAACTACTGCAAAAACCAACTAAAAAGAACTAAACTTTACACAATTTAATCAACTATTGCAAAACCCCACTAACAAAAAACCAAACTTTACACAATTTAATCAACTATTGCAAAAACCCACTTATAAAAAACCAAACTTTACACAATTTAATCAACTATTGCAAAACCCCACTTATAAAAAATCAAACTTTACACAATTTAACAAGCTACTGCAAAAACCAGCTAAAAAGGATTAAACTTTACACAATTTAATCAACTATTGCAAAAACCAACTAAAAAGGACCAAACTTTACATAATTAAATGAAATATTGCAAAAACCCTAGCTATAAATTATTAATAAAATGATAGGAAATTGGAGCATATGAATTAAGAAATGAGGAAATGAAGCAAATAAGAAACCCTAAAATTGGGGTGAAAATGTACCTGAGTGGAGATCTTGAGGTGGAAGTAGTGAGGGTGTAGGGAGTATTGTAGAGTTGGGTGTACGATAGTATTTGATCGGAGGAAATGCTGAATTTTTGGTCTTTGGTGTGTTGGATGTCGTCTTCCAAGTTCCAAGTGGGGTCTCACTTACTTAAGCTACTCTACTCACAAGATTTAATTTGACTCATTTTCCAAATTCGGGTTATATTAATATGACTTGAGAAAAAAAATATTAGTTTGGTGCATCTTGTAAAAGATTTACTATTTATGGTGCTTATGTAATTACTGTATGTAGGCACCAAAGTCCAAATAGACATGTCCAATGGGATGGGTTCAGGCCGGGCCGAGACGGGTTTGGCCTAGGTCGGGCCGAGTTTTGAGGATAATTTGCAATATGGTAGGTTGTAGATTGTTATAGGTCGCAAGTTAATATATGTTAATTTCTCTTATTTCATTACCTTAACCGTCATGACCCTTTCCGACCTATTAATGGCCAAACCTGCAATTACACATCACGGGACGTAACCTTCTTTAAGGGGATGGGTCACGAGTAATTAGCGAGGTCTTGCCTCATTGCACATGTTTAGTTCCAAATAAGAAGTTATAGAAAGAAAGAGAAAAAAGAAATCTAGATGTTTTATCTTTTCATATGTACAAAAGTAGCTAAAAGAACAACTACAATAGTTTTCTTTTTTAAAATGTAAACACCAAAAAAGGTAAAAGTCTAGTTGTTTTTGTTTATGAAGTTCTAGCTAATAATTAAAGCGACAATTGTTTAGTTTTTGTTTGAGAAATACATTCAAAGAAAGTAGCTAATATAAGTAAATATAAAGTTTTGTATGGTCTCGTTTAATTATAAGTTAATATTAGAGGGTCTTAAAGTAGTCACTTTACAATTTGAAGTAGTCACTTTTATTAGAGTGTTAATAAGAAGTGAGCATTTTTAACTTAATTAATGATTAAATCTAGTTTCAAGTTAAAGTTAGATGGTCTCTTTAAATAAATTGTGACTTTCAAAAGTAAAAAAAATGTTAAAAAAACTATTTTTACAAAGTTACAGTAATTGTTTATAACAACTACTTTTAATTGGCATGGAAAGAAAATAAGTGTAGCCCTATGTGGACCGAGCAAGTGGTAGATTGTGTAGGGTATGTACTAAATTAGAAGTTTTATAATATTTGATCCTTGTTTTTGTTTACTTGGAAAAAATATATGAAAAAAATCTTTTAATCTAGTGATTGATAGAGGATTAATTAATAAATAATTTTTATGCATAACCATTTGAATTATCAAAAATACTTAAGTAAAACAATAGTAATGATCGGACGTATGAGTTTTCAAGATACATATATAGTATTTTAAATTATATTAAAATATTTGAGTTTAAAAGCTCATTTATTCTTAAAAGTTAACATTTCCGTCTTGAAAGTTCATAAATTTGACCATAAATTATGGACAAATCATCTAACAAAAGTGTTCCTCATAATTTTTTATTTTCTTTATAACAACCACCTTTCCAAATTGAACATTTAAGGGTTTCACGCTCTACTTGCCTTGAACCTTGACAATGAGTCGCTAGTAAGCCTAGTTGAGCTTTTAACCTAAATAATTCTTTGATCAATCACGAATATGAGCCTCGTGCCAGAGTAGATCCTAATTTTGACTAGTACAATACACGAACATGAAAAAATGACGATGTCACAAAATGAAAAAAAGCAACACTCGTCCAAGTCGTGGAAACAAAAGAAGAATGCACATGTGTGCAAAAATAAGGGAAAGTAAAATAAAATGGCTTCTTGTGTTCCTTGGTAAGGATTGGAGTTATAAACCCCTTGAGGTGAACCCTGACGTAGTAGACCCAAGGACGAAAGATGTCGGTTGAAAACTCATTGAGCGAGCCTATTAGAACACTTGGGTTTATTAAATAAGAAGCGCAAAAAGTGCAAAAAATAAAAATTGATGAGCTCAATGATATGTGGAGATTGATAATATTGTAAAGTTGTGAAGAAGTCAAGACCTACTACTTGAAAGTTAACTCCACAATCCCAAAAATAATCTCCACGTGTTGAAACCTAGCCTGTCTAATCCTAAAAGTCTTGTTGAACTTATTGAGTTGGTTAATTTGTCATATTAGTTGAAATAGGAATGAATGTCTTGCATATAGGGTAAGTAAGTCGCGTTGAGGGTTCACCAATCTCATATATGATCGTTAAATGTGACAACCTTGTGTGTGTGTATAATATAAACAATGTGATTGACACTAACAAACATAAGTAAGAACTACGGTAGGCTTGATGCCTTCTTAGGTACATAGATAACTTGTTTGAGACTCAATCTTAAATATAGTAAGAATGTTTTGACTTTGTAGGGTACCGACTCCTTTAAATCAAATGTTGGGTTATGTGAGCGTCATTCTAAAAATGAGTCTTGTAAGGTTTGACGCGTTGTGCCTTTGCCATGTCATTTAGATATGCTTTTGTCAAAAAGTAGCACGTTGTGTCTTTTTATAAATCATTTTAATTAACGACTCCGGTTCTTTTTTAAAGGATGATAAGTTGTGCCATTTATAAGTCATTTTGGATAGATAAGTCGTGTTTACATGTATATGTGTGAGTCATTTTGTACAAATGGGTTGTGATCATTTGTCAAGTATGACATGTTGTGTTTTTCATGAGTCGTCTAATATGTCCTTCCTCGATTAGAAGTGTTTCCTGGCCTCCATAATAGGTCGCTTTGTTTGAATCAGTTAACATTATCATTGAAGAAAGTGAGTTCAAAGGGTTGATAATGCACGAAGTATGCAACTAATGTTATATTTTATGATGCGGAATTACATTTCGCAACGATACAATGGTGTTACTATGTGATAACCATAGCTTGTTTATGATTTTCATGTGTATTGGCAATCACGGCCGAAACCGCGATGCCAATTTAGATGTTAGATGTTTATGTGTATTGGCAAGCACAACGATACAACGTGGCCAATATATTGGTTATTTGGGGACTGGCTACAAAAATGCGATGATACTGATGCCAGTCTATCGATGATTTGAGAGAGATTTAATATTTTTGGCTCGATAGAGCAATCTATATTAGAAAACTCCTAATCCCATGTGAATCCTAGCAAATATAGGTTCTAGATATGGGGATCATGTTTAAGTTGGGGAATCTTAAGTCTCTCATATGAGAGTCTCGTGAGAAATTCCTAACAATTTTTCGTGTGCGAGTCTCTCACCAAGGTTGAGAGTCTCCGGTGTGATTTCTAGCACCATGGGATTCGTGTTTAGATAAGGAGTCTGGATCAGGATTCTCATTTTTGAGTTTCTCGTGTGATTCCTAACATACATATATATCCTAGATGGGGGCACTCTGTTTAGATAAGGGAGCCAATATCAAGAATCTCTCATTAGAGAGTATCTATTGTGACTCATAGCGTACATAGATAGATTGACTTGCGTTCAGGTAAGAGGGATTAAATCGAGGTAAGGTCCTTATTAATCTTTAATAATTGATGCGTTAATCGGAGAATTTGCCGAAAGATCTCGTGTAGAAAAAGACTTTCCCTTTACCTTGATTTCACATTGTCAATTGCGTGTGAGCGTCTTACGACGCCAATCGTCCTTTGAGTCTTATGTGCTTATGTGATTGTTCATTGTCGTTATAAGGCCAAAATCTAAGTTTCCACATCAACAATTTGGTGATATGTGCACCTTAGGCCGATGCCTTCATATACGTGGCGTGATTAGTCCTTTGGTCGTAGGTATGTTTATCTTTAGTCGACACCATTAGATGGTGTGAGTTTTCCTTAGTCTTGATTCTCACATCTACATTTGATTGTGTGTGTATTATCGAGACCTTAATATGGTGTGAAATCGACATTTTCTTAAATGGTCATGGCTTGTTTGCGTTGATGTTATGTGCTTTATTTGCTTAGATTGCAAAGACGAACATGTAGGTAGTTGCTTGATGATTCCGACAATTACTTTGAGATGATTTTTTTTTTTCTAGCCTTTATACATTAGCATTTAGGTTTAAAGTGATTTGTCGAATCGACTTAAATATGTGTTTCGAAAGTCCTCCATGTAGTGTGAGGCATTGTTGTGTTGATTTATTGTGTAAGTTGTACACGACAAGCAATGTTTTTTTTGTTTGTATTGATATGGTATGGACCGGTTTCTCACGTAGGCTTTGATATGCTTGTTTTATATGCGTGTGCAGATTTGTGCACGAATACTTGGGCTTGAAGATGTTAGGTATATTTGCTCCAAGTATGTGTGTTTGGTGTTCGTAATTGCATGTTCCACCATCCCTCTTGACTTTATGTGGTCCGTTTTATTACATTAGTCTATTGAGCTACTTTAAGCCATCTTCAGGTAGACTCTTTTAAAGTGGAGGTTCTACATATACTATAATCAACTCGTGAGTCGTACTAGGCTTCAAAGTACTCTCTAAGAGCCAAAACTCCTTCTATTTGTTTGTTTCTCAAATTAATCATATTGTTGTTTACGTTATTTGATGTTTATTAGAAACATGTTAGGATTATTGTTATAATTTTTTAGATGGCATAAGCATATAGATATTAACACTTACTTACATAGTGATTGCTTAGTTAGACATTGTCTATATGTAATTGCCTAAAACGATAAAGGCATGTAAAGATGTCATCTTTATACTTGTTTATTTTATCAATCCTTGTTATCGTTTATAGCATGGAATCATGCGAATATTTTAAAGGTGAAACTTAAGTTTATATGTGTGATTGTTAAAGTAAGATAAATCACAAACTGATTTAATTATGATATTTTTATGTTGTAACTGATTTGATGATTACTTGTTATAACAAGAATTAGTAATGCATGTTTAAGGTGTGACATTTAGTAAGTTTAGTTGATTTGATCACTAAATAAAATTAAGTTATAAATACGGTTGAAGTATCGTTTATGCATGCTTGTTATAATTGATATGGTAGACATAAGAACTTCTATGAGTTAGTTTGAGCTACGAATAACTCCAACACTTGAGAAGCCCTTCCTTGTTTGAGTTGTTTTTTTATGGACTCAAAACTCAACATTTTGGCTTGTTTATAGTCTCAGCGGTGAGACCGTCTTGAAAGCTTGATTTCAAAAGTATGTTCTTGGATATTTCCATCTAATTTATCATCTAATCGAAATCCTTGTAAAATTTTAATAGGAGTCAAAGCCTCGAGGTATATAGGGTTTTGCACCCTACTTGCCTTTATTCCTACACCCCTCGCTACTTAGGCTTTAAGTTGTCTTTCAAAGGATTATTTTTTTATATAAAATGAGATAGTTATTACTCCCTCCGTTCCACTCATAAATTAACGTTTGCTTTTTCACATTTGTCGAGGGACCAAAAATAACTTAATATTATGATTTTTAAAATTTATAATTTTATAATAGTTAGATTTGTATTGAAATTTACTTTTTTATGATTATTTTTCTATATTTTTCTCACTTGTACTTTTTGAGTTATCGATGATCAAAGTATACTTTCAAATAGTGTCAAAGTCAAAATGTTAACTTACGAGTGAAACAGAGGGAGTACTTATTACCCATTGTGATGAGCTTGTCCCCTAGGATTTGTTCCCACTGTTTTTTTTTTTGTCTCTATAAATACCACTAGATTTGGGTCTTGGTTTCCCTGTTTTCTCCCGAGAACGTAGTCCCCTCGTTCATGTAATTGGGAATATTTTCCATTACCCAATCACTATGATTATTTTGATTGTTCTCTACTTATTATACAACCCAAATTCTCACATAAGGCCGACAGCCCAATAGTACAGTTATAATCCTCCATTCTCAGGCCTACGAACTAATATTAAGATGTAAAGGTCCACATTCCACAAGTACCACAACCATACTTTAACCGTTACTCCGTAACTTATAAATCCTCTGAGCTTTTTGTGGAAAATAACAGAAAAAACGATGCCTAGATCGGAACTTTAAGCGGATGAATAATTTGCCTCCAGTCCACTAGTACAGACGTACAGTGATGATATATTCCGCACTTTATCATGGTCTGTGAGAAACTCATGAGTCATGACCATGTGCCCATGTCATTAACGGTTCAAAGAACATGACAATAAATTACTACTAGTACTGCAACTATTTGATCCCAAAACAGCTGTAAAGATTCCATGCCGTGGAGAGAGATATGGAGTAGTATTATTAAAATGAAGACTGAGGAGGCCTAGTAATCAGACAAAGTCGTGCATGTTACACAACATAAAGCTCCCATATGGTCATATGGATATGAGAGTTATGATACAAGATTGTACTAGAACACCATGACTTCACTCTGTTACAAGCCCATCTAAAACGTTAATGGGGTGGTTTCCATCTCTATTTTGAGACGATATTAAGTTAATTATAGAGTAAGAGAGTGATAAAAGATATATGAGCTATCCAGCAGTCTAAGAATAATAGAATTAATAATTTAATAATGAATAATATAATTAGAAGAATTAAATTACAAAAAAAAGTTTTTGTTTTCCCTTTTCACTTTCCTTTGGTTAATTAAAAAGAAGAGCAAGCCTCAGATCAGATTATAAGTCATAGTGTTGTTCTGAGCACAAGATGCCGGTATGCCACCTTCCTTGTAGTCATACCCTTTTAATCAGCTGCCTTTCTTTAAGCTCTACCCTGCTCCAACTGTACCTATTCCACAGCCAAGCACACTGAATCCCATAATATCAGCTTTTTATTATGCCCATAAAAACACATGGAAGGAAAATACAACAACGATAATAAAAGAACTTTGCGCTAATTATTTGTTATTTGTAATAGAAAAGACACATGTAAAGTAAATACCGAAATCTTGCCAACAAAGTATAAACTGCAAACCGTTAGGGGTTACGGTCTTACGGAGTAGCTATTTTAATTGAGATTGGCCCGCTTGAGCTGGTACTATAATAATACAGTTACTTTATAGAAAAACAGAAGCACTGACATTGATACTTGCACACATGTAGTGCCAGCCAAAATACTTGCAACCATGTTTGCAAGAAATGGAAAGAGGGAGTGATTGCTGTCCACTACCTGATGAGGGAGGCATGAAGTGGATCTACAAATGAGGGACATAAGTTTTCTCTAAGCTACATTATTGAAATTAGATGCTGACGTAGTGACGTGCAAGCGGATTATGTTACAAAAGGGCACAAAAAAAAGTTGAAATAGATAAATTTATTAGACCTACGAGTCTACGACATAGAACACCCCAACGTAACTACACCAAGATATATTCAACAAAACGTATAGGAGGAAATGACGCGGTATATAACGAAAATCGGGACTTAACCAATTTATAGAAAAAAAACGAGGAGCAAGGTTAGCTGAATGATTGGACGTTCAATCTGTTTGGGATTGTCTCGAGTTCGAGTGCTTATATCCCCTCCCCCACGCCATTAGCTATTTAATGTACCAAATTTAAGTATGTATAAGGACTAAGGAGGGATTCATAAGTGTAAAATACCTGTTGGTGGGGCTATGCAAACAGGGGTTGTTGGCTTGGTGATGATAGAAGGAGGTCCAGTCATTTGGGCAGCGGAATTGGGAGGATATATGTGCGCTGGAAGGCCCATAGCTGCCTGTTGGGACTGCTGGTGGTGTAGATGATGGTGAGAGTAGGGGTAAAATGGGTACATTGGCATCAACGTGTTTGCTCCCGCAATCATTGCCTGTCCTGGGTACATCTGTGCGTAATGCCCATTCATGTAGGTCCCACCATTGTTGTAGTTCAGCTTCTGCAAACATGTTTGACCATATAGTCAACACGACTACCCACAAATAAAAAAAAAAAAAAAAACAAGTTCCAAAACAGTTCTCCTAAATAAACTGTAAAGGAAATTAGAATATGATATTTATAGCATTTGAAATAGCTACATACATACACTTTAATGTCTACAAGATGAAATATTTCTACTTGTGATTGATCTTATGGTTGTTAAGATTGACATAATCATTTGAAGCGTTTGGTTTTAAGATACATTGTTTGGTAGACAGTAAATTATGGATCAGAATCAATTTCCTAATGTGTTGAGTGGCAAAATTTCTTTTGAATTTTCATTCGAAACATCTTATTGAGGAGCAAAGAAATACACAAACTTAATCATGAGGTGTCAATTATCTACCAAACTAGTCTTGGCATGGAGATTAAGTTAGTTCTGTGTATTGTATATAATTTGGAAACCATATGTACTATGTAGAGTACTCGTATAAATTAGAATAATGTAGCTAGCTAGAACTACGCGAGTTCTTCCAACTTACATGGTTGTAGCCAACATCAGCAGCAATGTATGCAGGAGAGTACCTGCAAATTAAACATTTTTTTTACCTATGAGCATATGGAACGTTAAATGAAATTAAAATTACACATTGACATCTCTTACATTATAAGTTTATAATTCTAATAAACATAAACTTAATCACATACCCATAAAAAGGAACAGCTTGGTGCTGCTGATGGGCATGGAAAGGCGCTGATGCAGCCTGTGCACCAGCATTAGCAGCTGGATAAAACCATTGGACATGGCCAGCAGGTGCAGCAGCTGGGTTAGGCCTCAATGCACGACCACCGGCGACGCCATTGGATCCAGTAGGTTGCTGCTGCTGCTGGAGAGGAGGAGTAGCTGATGATGATCTTGGCGACCGTCGGGCCCCGAGTGCAGCTAGGTTGCAGTTAGCCCGCCTGCCATTAATGATCGGGGTGGCATCTTCACAAGCCTTCTTAGCTGCTTCTGGGTCTTTAAAGGTTACCTGCATGTTTATTTCCCAATCGAAATTCATTAAAGGACAGTTCAATGATTGGGGTTGGCACTTGGTATCCTCACAATTTGATACGGAGTATTGTACAATGTACGCAGTAGACTGACAGATTGCGATATATATACTATATCAAATAGATAAGGTAATTAAGTCCAAAAGAAGAAATTTCTTAGAAGTTGCACGAAATGTGCTGAGTGTGGTTCGGTGCAAGTGCAATTAACTTGACGGAAGTACAAATGTGCAATATTCGTAAAATATATATGCACTTCATCCGCGGAAAAGACCCTTTGTATATATATGTGGAAGTGTGGAACCGATCACAGTTCTTCTGAAGTCAAGTAACAAATTAACTCGTTAAATTTTCCTCACCTTAAAGGTTCGAAAAACTTAATCTTTCATCACAAGACATTAATTAATTACAAGAACTAAATACATTCAACCTATGGTGTATCGTTAAACTATTAAAGCTTCATAATTGGTCGCGACTAGGGATAAAAGACGACTGCATTATGAACTGAACAAGCAAAAGGGTATCGAAGTCGAGAACTTACAAAGCCATAGCCTTTGGATCTGCCCGTAATCTTATCAGAGATGATGACGGCTTCCAAGATCTCACCGTACTTCTCAAAGTGCTCGTGCATGGCTTCTTTCGGGGTCTCCCATGCTAACCCTCCCACGAACACTTTGGTATGCGTAGTGTCCCCAAACTGACCATTATTATTGTTGTTACTGCTCATCATAGTCATGTTTACGCAAATGGTATTTTGCTGCTAAACAAACTGAATGTATGTTTGAGAGGAATAAAAGACTGGAGGAGTGATTGGAGGAAGGGAAATATATGGAGAGTTGAAGATGTGATTAATAAAAAAAGGATATTGTAATAAAAGTGTGGAAAGAGGACAGACAGGTAATGACAGGTAAGAATATGCTGATTAGGCTTTATAGTTCTCTAGTTGTCTCTTAGTGAACGTGATCTCATCTCACAAAACTTGGATGTTTTTCTCACTAATTCAGCGGCGTCTGTCCTGTTTAAGTGTTTATTGTTTTTGGGCTGTCGCTCCTTAGACCATGTTGTTCTTTTTATGTCAGTATTGACTCCGTTGTTCATTAATGTGATCCGTCCAGTCGGAGTGTCGGACCTCGTTGATTAGTTCCTTGTGATGTTGGGTAGAGCGGGTAAAACCGATCCAAATTATGTGAAAACCTGACTCGTCACTCAAAATCAAATCTAGCTAGGTCTACGGACTCAATTCCTAATTGACAGTAAATTATTAAGTGCTTCCGAGCGTAGGTGCTCTCACCCCAAATTTCTTATACCTTTTAGTGTTTTTCTTTTATCTAATATAAAAAATAAAAATAATGACAAAATGGTATTAGAAATTTGAGTGGGAGCACATGCTGCCAGAGTATGGTATAATTTCTGCTAATTGACACCTAATATTGACTTGAAAATATTAAATACTAACCGAAACAAACCCGACCAAAATTGACACGAATGCCGGTGAAATCCAAAATCTTACTCAAATCCATAGTCATCTCTTTCGCTGGAAGGTAAGGATTCCGCTAAAGGTAAAGAGGTTTTGGGAATACGAGGGTGTTATTCGTTACCCTAACAAATGATAATCTCAAAAATTACATTTGCTACTCCTTAACCCATCACTCACCCAACACTCAAACCCCAACCAAACACAACACTCAAACCCAACACTCAATACCCACCCTCCCCTTCCCTTCCCCACCCCATCACCAACCACCATCTACAGCGAACCCATTTCCCCTTCTGCCCCTTCCCTCCACCCCCCTCAACCCTGGTTACCATATTCCCCCTCACCCCTTGTTTGTCCCCTTCCCCACCCCTGTTGCGTTCTCCACCCTTTGCTCTTGCAGCTCGATCACGAAAAACGCCATAGTTAATAATAAAAAAAAAACATAGTGACGTCTGCAGAGAAGTCATAAACATGGAATATATATGACTTTTGAGAGAAGTTATGGTGCCAATTATATAATACCCCTGGGGGCATGAGTCTCTTTGTGCTCCCACATAAATATGTGCAAATATTAAAAGTGTATGTTCAATTTCGTTAACTTATATGTCCAATTTAGCAATGTGCAAATATTTTATTATATATGTGCAAAATCTGTTTTGGTTTTTTTTTTTGTGTGCATCTTCTTTTTCTTATACTTGCAAATCAGTAAAAGTGCATGTGTATTTTCTTTCAGTTATCTATACTATATACCAAAGCAATAAACGAATGCGCCAAGTGTCACTCCATCATTTTTTCAGCTTTTTTTTCTATCAATTTAACTACTCCTTATAACCATCTCATTTCCTATTATCAAAGATTCTATAACTACTTACTTTCCTACTTTTAAAGATACTAAAGATAATATGTATCTACCATATTTCATATGTCTACTGATTTCATCATGAGATATATATTAAAGATTGTAATAATTTTCCAAAATATTCCCTCAATCTACTATAACATGTATTTATAAGAAGGTTTTGTCATTGTACTCATTTCTCAATTGTAAATATATGGGATCCCTAAATATATCTTTAGTATATTTCATCTAAAACTATTTATCTATTCTAGAAGTAAAGAAATATTTATATATATATTGTATCAATATCATCGTATATATATGTTACACCAGATTATGAACCTTTTTCGCTATTTCCACCAAAGATTGTATTTTCGCTGTAACAAAATTTTACATACTTTATAGCTAGGGAGATAAACCAACAAATTAAAAATATAGCGTCCTATATGTCTACTCTTTCCTCCATCGTAATTTTATCTTATTATTCATAAAAAAGAAACACATTTGTGTAACTTACGTAATATAAATTATCAATATCCCTTACAAACTATTTTTGACTTATGATATCTTATAATATCTTTAGGGTTTTACTCAATCAAAAGATTGGTTCCATAATCTATATGTATTATATACTACAACATGTAATATTTCACGGGTGACATGTCTTTTCTTTTGGCTACTTTTTCTACAATAATGTTTTCTCTCCTACGAATGATTTCTTTTTTAATGGAAATTAATTATATCATTAACAAATGGACATAAGATATCTACAACGATGAAAATTCTAAGATGAGATCAATGCTAAAGTACAACTAGAAACCTTACAACTCAAACAACTAACTAAAATCATAATGGAACATTTCAGGTTGTAGTTGGTTCAGCGCAGAGATCCATAATGTACAATAGATATTGATTTCTTTAACCCGATCTTCGAAAAAAAAAATCTCCCAATGACAAGGAAAATAAACAATCCTGCAAAAAATTCAAAGAGAATGAGCTACACATACTTTCGCATCCATTTATAATTTGGTGTTTGTTTTTTTTTTTTTTTTTTTGTTATATGCATAATGACATCAAATTCACTTCGAAAGGAATTTATGTATGATGTCAATATTATATTTGAAGAAAATTGAATTACTTCAAATTACAGTATGCATATTTGAAGCTAGAAAAAAAAATAAAATCAATCAACCAATTATATATGGAGAATATTTTATAGTCGAATTACAACGTTATTTGAACAACCGTGCCATTATGGCACGGGTTGCTATACTAGTATGTGTGAATTATTTAAATCATCGGGTATGAAAATGTATATACCCCCATGTCTACAGTGTAAGTATTGACCTGGATAATGACTAATGCCTGAGACGCTACTTACGTTTCTCACACAAGGCACTTGGCTTGGTAATGTCGTTTCTCCCAAGCGTCCTGACCTGGCCAGGGACTTTTGGGAGAGATGTCACTAACCTGGATAACGAAGTATTGATGTGATCAGTCGTTAAGATGAAGAATAAGAGTGTCATCGTAAATAGATCAATAAGATATAATGAAATGAGATTAATGGATAGGATGGAAATTTTATTTAAATACAATGATTTTTTTTCTTTACTTAGTCAGTGCTATGTGACGTTGTATCATAAATTCCAGCTAATATTGGTAGAGACCGTCTACTTTAAGGCTCAACAAAGACAATATATCACTAATTAGGATTGGGGAGGTTGAGATGATTTAGCTTAAAAAAGTTTATCTACTTTATGGTCTTTTCAAATAATTTGTTTTGTAAATTTTGATCGTAGGCGTAATTCTTATACACTTTAATCCTCTCATGAATCAAAAATATGAAGAACACGAAAATTCCCACTCGATCAATCGCCCAATCCGATTGCCTCTGTTTATATTATGCCTGATACTCTCACAGTCTCACAGTAGTACAGTACAGTACTACGTATAACATACTAACATGCATAACAAGGAAGCTAGAGAGAGCGCAAACTTAACTAATATGAGTGACCTGGCGACTTTGGATTGGCAAGGCAATGATTATAATTAACCCCCCATCACCTACAATCACGCGTGAGAATCTTAACAATCACATTGGAGAATCCTCTCGTCTTACAATTCATACATACAATACACAAATCAAATAGACTTGAGCATAAAAGGGCAGTTCTTCCAGCCTAGCTTAATTTCACATGCAATCCCGTGGAGGCACATACATACCCATCTAAAGGACACCATCACACCCCTCAGCTTTTGCCCAAGCCACAACATCAACTATCATCACATGCTGCCATAACATTGACCCACTGCTCGGAAGCTTCTCTATTAGAAAAAATGAACCCATGCAAAGCTAATAGTGGCCTTGTGGAGTACGCAGGGCTAACATAATGTGACACTATACTAATATAGCAGTATCACCTTTTACGGTCATACTAACTGGCAGCTGCTTGTAAAAAGCTAGGCATGTTATTAAGGTTCGCTGACATCCTCATATCATTTAGGAGTATATGATTCCGGATCATCAAAATTTCAGCTTTTAACGTAAAAAATGATCCACTGCGTATAGAGACAGCGCGCCTGCAGTAAATATACTCCAAATTTCATGTCATATTTCCCCCTTTTTAATCCGTAGAAGTCTCGGAGAGACATTTTTTCTTCATAAGATTAAATATGCATGCCTAATAGTCGGCTAACACAAGTTTACTTTTATGTTACTTGAAAATTCAGCCAAACGTCAAGAAACCACCTCATACAATCCCTCCAAATTACGTAGCTAAAATTAGAATTCTACATGATATAATGTAATAACTTATAGAAGTAAAATTTAGCTCTTGTACGAGAAGTATGTTGGTTGATCAGGCGAGGTAAGGGAGAGAGCGAATTCCATATATATATAATTGAATTTGAGAAAGCTCCTTCGTAAGGCAATTGATTAAAAAAAAAAAAAACTACTAATTACACAAGAAGAGGGAAAATGCTTAATATATAGCACAAAGAGTTGAAACCTTTTGAGTTATGCTACTGATATTGATCGTCACCTAAAGTGTTTTTTAGTAATGCACTAAATGATACTACTGCTAATGCCTTCTGCTTTTACTTCGGCTCAGCTATCGTTCGCATACGAAAAGAGTTGGCACATGTGCATATCTATATTATTATCTTATACACCTAAGATATTTTAAGTTGAGGACACGTGACCCTTATTTATTAAGCCATTAAATTGAAACCAAACGAAAAGACTTCTTGCATTCCCCATAGAGCTATATATCCACCAAGTTTAACATCTTTTTATTAACCTTCAAATCTTAG